>MQRK01218999.1:24043-35709 GCA_001938485.1 Girardia tigrina
TACACCCATTACATGTATATTTATAAACAAGATCGGAGCACAAACCGAGAGGAGTGGGAGATTTATTACTGAACATATCACGAATTTTATATGATTGTGAAATAATTTTTAGATTCATGCTATTTGGGATCAAACTTTTCAAAATTGATAATTTTAAATGTTGAAGGACTCAACATCTCCAGTATTTTCTAAAGTAAAGTTAATTTTCATTTCTTTCCGCTTGTCTTGGATGACAGAAGATTTCACAAGTGTGTCACATAACCTTTTATTTTTTTCTTTTTCAGTTTTAAATTTTTCTAACTCAGTTTGATAGGATAGATCTCATTATCGAGACCACCTTGTTCTTTCTTTAACAGTTGATATTGTCCATCTAAGGAATTGTCATTGTCACTAAGGAATTTTTCTTCTTATTAAATTCTATTTTATCTTGAATACTGTGAAGGTCGGGCTCAATTTCCAAATTTTTGAAACAATTAATTTTTATAAAGAATTTCTAAATAATTAAATATTTAAAATCAAAAGTTTTTAAAGCAATTTTTAGTAAAAAAAATATATCTTAATAAATTTAAAAAAAGTTATTTTCGAAAATAATCAAATTTTAATTGTAGAGTAAAAAACTTAGAATGAAATTAATTCGGAAATAATGGATTTTTAAATAATTGATTTAAAAGAAATATATAAAGACAAGGATAATTATTTTGTACTAATTTTAAAAGTTATTCTAAAAAATAAAAAAAAACATATAATTTTAAATTTTAAAGTCAGGTTGAAATTCTACAAATAAATAATAATAAAGATTTAATAAATAAACAGTTTTCGTAAATAGTAATAAATATTAAGACTTTTATAATTAATGTATCGTAATAATAATAAAAATTTGAATATTGTAAATTATTTTGTAGTATTTAAATCGTATCTAAAATTTGTATGGTATTTAAAATAATTGTAAGTAAAAAATGCTTTTAAACGGAAATATTGATAATAAAAAACATTAAAATCTTTATTAATGTTTCTCAAAAAAAAGAAATAACATTAAACTAATTCTAAAATAATAAAAAAATCATTATGGTTAATTTAGTAAAAATATGACTAAAAAATTATGTTGGTTTTAATTTATAAATAGTGGAATGTAAATTTTCAGAATAAATAGAATAAAAATTTTTCAATTTAAAAATAATTTATCAGTTTATTTATATTTATAATTTCATATTTTTATATAAACAATCTGATCAAAAAGAAAACGAAAAAGTTCCTCGACAAACAATTTTTTATTAAAAGAAAAATTGTTAAGTAAAAATTGTTTGAATAATTGTTAATTGTGTTATTAATAAATTTTTGGTGTTAATGAATTACAATATTGATCAAGAACCCAACATGTCGACCATCGCCAACAGCTCCGAACAACTAATTTCGAGGCTTATACCAGACAAATTTAGGCGACAAGATAATGTGAAAACATTCATTGCGGCTTGCGAAGTGTGGCTAAAGTGGCCAAAGTATCGGAAAGTATGCAAGAGATTTTGGTAATTGGTTTATTGTCACACGAAGTCGTACCAATATACGAAAGTGTGGGTCCCGAAGTGAAGGGATATGAAGCCCGGTTACGACAAGATTTTCAGACGAAAAGCACGTTAATGGATGATTTAATAGAAGCGGTAAACTTCGAGAGATCTGGAGAATCAGTGGAGGAATTCTTCGTTAAAGCAAAAGATTTGGTGGCAAAATTGATGAAGCATGAGTGGACAGAGATCTTATTAAATTCTATTTTATTTTGAATACCATTCATTATTTTCAGAATTTTTTCCGCCTCAATTATCAATTCGTCAACCTGCCCTGATTTCTTTCCAAAATATTTGAACATAGTACTAGATTCATTCTTAAATTCTTCAGCATTCGCATACTGATAGTTAACCTGTAATTCGTCAGTACTGCCCATGTTCTCATGAAATACTCCTCCCAGACGTCTCTTTATTCCTATTATGACGACTCTCATCTCATGATTGCGGCCACCGACCCCTCTCAAAATTATTCTATGATTGTGAGTAATTTTTTCAAAATATTTTTCAACGTCCTCAAAATTACATCCTTTTTATCAATGCTCGAATCCTTTAGAGTCGCAAATTTCACTAAGTCTTTCAGTGATTCTCCTATTTGAAAAAATATTCTCGCCATAAAATATCTGTCCTTTCTGTCTTTA
Source organism: Girardia tigrina (assembly GCA_001938485.1). Taxonomy (NCBI): domain Eukaryota; kingdom Metazoa; phylum Platyhelminthes; order Tricladida; family Dugesiidae; genus Girardia; species Girardia tigrina. The sequence continues at coordinate 26,241 of MQRK01218999.1, forward strand.
AAATCAAATACCATATTCTTCGATTCTTCTACAACCTTCCAAACGTCCATTTCTTCATTAACCGCCAAATGAACCCATTTTGAGTAATTATCGAAAAAGTCTATGATTCCGGAAATCGGACCGGTAAAGTCCCCTTTCTCGTTATATGTTAATCCTACATATTCGTCAAAAAAATTTTCGGTTTTTAAAATGTATATGATTTTTTGTTTTAATCGATGCAAATCGTCTCTCATTTGATCCAATTCTTGACTGGTAATCACAGAAGATAGCTGGTCGTTCACAAAGATGTTCTACAGACGTGAAAGCTTCTCGATACAAAGTACGCCTTCTTTAGAGTCTGCGTATCGAGTTTCTTATCCTTTTCGTTAGAAGATATCCCTGAAAAGAGTTCACTCTTATTGACTTTAATATCTAAATTTTCATTCTGCCAGTCGACGATCGTACAAAGGATTCCTTTCAGTGTCCTAAAATCGTACACATTTTTCTTTCTGTTCTTATTCTGCATTTCAGCGTCGACTCAGGTGCAAAGACTATCTTCTTGCGTCCCTCAAAGCACTCTTTCAGTAATGAAACCTCTCTCTCCGAAGCCACAGGCCATTTGTATTTGATTTTACTTCTAATCTATAAGAAACTATCTCGATTAATTTGAAGAGTTGTATCAAGTTATACATTGATTTAAAATAATATGGATCGACAAACAATACTTTTCATTGAAAATAATAATTTATATTTTATTTTATATTATAATAATATTACACTTATTGTGCAAAGATAATTATATTAATTCTAATTTTAGAAAATAAAAGTCGATTTGTCGCATTTCGGTCCGAAAAATAATTTTTTTAATAATTAAACAAATATCGAGAATGATCTTCACTCGCATTCCTTGATTTTCTCTAAACAACGCGGACCACGGTCACAGGGTTCATCAAAGATACCCCTGCTTGTTCCTCGATTTATGTACATTTGTATCGTCCAAATTAATGAACGCGAAGGTCGACAATTTTATGATTAAAAATTCAAATATGTTGAAGTTATCTGAGTTTTAAATATTCATTTAATTAAAAAAAAACAAATTATTCTAAAATCTTTATTATTAATCATAAATCTTTACACTTTACAAAAATACTTAATTTTGGCCCCTGGCTGATTTTAATGTAATTGGGGATCTTCGTGACGACAAAAATTTAATTATTTGTCGTATTATATTTATTACACTTTCCAGCGCAATCAGTATATAATTTAAAATTGTATGATTGCGTATATTGTTTTTACTGTTTCTGTTAAGTATAAACTTCCAACCTTTTTGTTTATCAGTACAGCCCCTGCTCCCAACTTTAATGTTATTATCGCCCTTTTTCTAACGATATACTGAACTTTATGCACTTTATATTTTTAAATTTCAAATTAATTGTTTTTATATTTCATATTTATTATCCATGAAAATTCATAATTTTAAGGAATACAAATATTTAATAATTTATTAATTTATACAATTATAATATAAAACTTATAATACTCCTCAAAACATATAAAAAGTTAATAAAAATACAAAAACTTTATTAAATATTACAATATTTTCTATTTTATTAAATATTAAAATATTTTCAATTAATTAAATATTAAATCTTAGAATCATATCGAAAACGTAATAATTGCAATGCTGCATAAAATGGAAAGACGTCTCTTCATCTCTGTGAATAGATTCAGCAGCACGGACGATTGAGTAATTGGTGAGCACATGGAAGTTGTAGATTTGATGTGAAAATCAGTGATTCAATCAATAATGGCTCACAAGAAACTCGTTCTCAGTTATTCTTAAAATTATTTAATCTATTAATTAAACTCTAGATTCACTTTTCTTTCCCTTTGTTTGTGAGAGGTGGTTGCAACATCAATATCCGAATTCATTTTTAACTCCAAAATTTATCGAATAACTATTCATCACGACCATCCAAAATACCAATTTTCCATCTGAGTGGGAGAAGAACATTTCCAAATATGAAACTAAACACACAAAATTCAACATACAAAATTTAAAATATTCCTCACAGTGGGTCTGCTAGAAAACTAAAATTCCATCAGTCTTTTGTTTTAGATAGTTTGAAACGCATTAGGAAGGTATAAAGTTCAAAAAATATGTTTAGCACTGATGGTATAATCAGTAGCAATTGCTTATGCACAACCAAACAACCTATTTTAGATTGAATTATCACGTGTTATGATAATTACTCTCCCCAGAGATACGCCAACAAATAATTGAACAATTACAAGGACTAACATATTATTTTCAAAAATATTTTCCTAAACCTGAAAATGAAAACTATTGGATTCTAAATCCATTTGAAGAAGAATATTTTCAAGTAGCCAATTTAACAATTAAAGACTAAGAGAAATTAATTGAACTATGTACGGATACGACTTTAAAAGGCGACTTTAAAGCAAAACATCTACTTAATTTTTGGATAGATATTAGCACAGAATTTGAAGTTCTTTCTGATATTAAATTTTTGTTACTGTTTACAAGTGCAGAGCTTGTAGAACGAACCCACTACCGAAAAAAAATAATTACATTTGTACCTTAAACCAGGAATAAAATTTATCACAAAAATAAAAGGCATAAGAATATTCTCGACATAAGTAGGGCACTACAACATGGAATTATAGTTTTAAATAATAAGGGATATATTATGAAAATAATAACGTTCTTGTAATAAAATTTTTAAACAAATATCACAAAATTATTTCAGAATCACTTGTTAAATATATTTAAAAAGTATTTGTATAAAATTTAAATTATCAATATCATTGATTCAATGATATATTAAGAAAAATTTGTTCCTTATAAATTAATTTATAAAAAAAATTAATGAAATAAAAAAAAGATTTATAACTGATTAAACGGAGAATTTTTTCTAAAAAGTCAAAAATAAAATTTAAAAAGTGATCAATTTTATTTTTGAATTTTTAGAAAAGAAAGTCACATATTAATCAGTTAAAAAGCACTTATAAATTATAACTGATTAGTAGTGGATTTTGTTACTAAAAAGTAAAAATTTATATTTAAAAAGTAATCAATATTTTATAATTTTTTATCTCTGTGGAAACAAATTTCCCTGATATCCGAAATCCTGGGATCCCTAGCATTTTAATTCCGGGATTTCTGGATTAAAATATTGTCCAGGATATGGGATCCCGAGATTGCCAGCCCTACTTGATAGCAATTAAAAAACAAGATTAAGTGACAATTGTACAAATGATATTACAGAAAGGGATACTAAAATTTGGAGCACCAAAAGACATCCATGTAGACTACGGTAAAAGTTTCGAAGCGAAAACATGAAACGAATTGTGAAATTAATAACATAAATTAATAACCATAACACAAATTGTATAATTGAAAGGGAATTTTGGACAATACTTCATATAGACTATAATTCATATAGGCCAGTTTGAAATTGAAAAAATGAAAAACTAACTATTAATTGTTCTGAAGAAAGAGGCAATACTCAATTTTCTTGTGATTTGTTTCGAACGTTCGTTGCATCGAAAAGAAGATGATTTCAGAGATCCATTTATTGATTTTGGCGGATTCTTTGTATAATAATAATAATATTGCAAACCATCAGTTAGGTATTCTGGAAATAATGCAACATCATTTAGAAAACATTTTGTTGCATCGTTACTTTTAGATATTTTTTAATTGATATTTTCTTCTTTTTTATCTTCACCATCGAAATGATTTTGGTTTTTTCTGTTGATCGTTTTGCAGAATAGTTTTAGACACAAATGAGTTTGAATTTGTGTTTCTGGAGTTGGAACAGGATTAATCGATGACAATTATTGTAATTTTTCCCTATCTCCAGTTAAAGATTTGTTTACGAATCTCTTTATTTGTTTTATTAATTTATCTTTATATGTGTGAGGAATATTTCAAATTTGATATGTTGAGTTTAGTATTTGGAAATGTGTTTCTCCACCCAGATGGAAAATTGGTATATTTGATGTTCACGATGAATAGTTATTAGAGCATAATTTGCATTTGAATTTACAGCAAAAGATATTTAAAAACTTTTAAGATAATCAATCGTTTAAACTTTTAATATCAAAAATTTTAATAAAGTAAATAACTTTTAACTTATTTTTAAATTAATTAAATAAATGTTTTTCTTTAAATAAAATCATTTTTAAAATTAAATTAATATTTAGATAAAATTATTACCGAAATTAGAAAAGTAGAATTTTTAAAAATAAAATTTGAAAATAATTTAAAATGAAAATTTGCTCGAATAATCATTTCTTAACGAGACATTAACAAAAAGTTATCAATTTAGAACGATGTCGAATTATGAAAGCTTGGCTGAGAATTATCCCAAAGATGATTTAAATTGTGATGAAAATAAATGTGTGAAAACCAATATTTTGTTCTGACCGTGATTTGGTTCCAAAGAATCATTAAATTCTTTATTTAACTTTGACTGGTATTGATTTAGATTACTCTTTGATTTTCAAAATTCGTCGTGTGATTGTAAACATTCTTTCATCTCATTATTCACTTTCGCTTCCATTTGAAATATCCTATGTTTCAAGGCAACGTTTGATTTGTTTGTTTTCATCAATCCGATCAAACTATCTCCCGTGGGTAACTGCTGAGTGATCACTTTTTCTAGTTCTTCATACTTGTTTTCGATGGATTCAAGTCAACTATTTGAGATTCTTTTAACTGCAAATAATTAAATTGTCCCTATAAATGTCGACTTTCTTCTGTCAAGATGCAGAATGCCCACAGTGTATAGAATGCTCACAATGTATAGAATGCTCACAGTGTACAGAATGCTCACAGTGTATAGAATGCTCACAGTGTACAGAATGCTCACAGTGTACAGAATGCCCATAGGGTATATAAGGTGAAGCAAGCAAAATATCAAAAATCTGTCTGAACACATGTATAGTAACCCATAGGTAAATAGGTGGAATATGATCTTAGATTCTCGAAAAAATCAATACATAGTGCTTAATTTATATGTTGTATATTATAGTGTAAAGTGGGATAGAATTCTCATATGGTTTTATATGGCGAAGCAAGCAAAATTTTGAAAATCTGTTTGAACACATGTATAGTAACTTATATATGAATAGTCAGAATATGATCTTAGATTTTTGAAAAAATCAATACATTGTGCTTTATAGTGTAAAGTGGTGTCGATATTATATTATTATATAATGTAAATATTATATTTTAGATATTGGAGCGGAGAATTGCCAATTTGACCGAACATTTATTTTTACCAGTTTCAAGGAAAGTGTATAATTAAATTAAATAATTAAATTAAGTAAATTAAATTAATAACTAAATAAATTTCATTAAATAAGATTAAATAAATAAAAATCAAATAAATAAATTAAATAAATTGATTTTAATTGAATTTAAATAAGGCGAGAATAATGTTAATCTCAGTTAAATGAGGAGTGGTCTTTGTCTTTCGAATCGACGTTTTCCTTTATCTAATTTAGCGCCGATTTGTAGAGTCATTCGATTTATACAAAGAAATCGATAATGTAAATTATTAATTTCAACCAATTGTGAGCCTCATTCATTCATTTTTATTTTTGTTTTTGATTGCAGCGAATGGAAATTTTTTCTCTGCATCCAATTTCAAGTTTTAAATTAAAAATAAAAGTTTCATTGTCGAGTTTGTTTTCGATCAAAAAAAAGAAATATGACTTTTTTTTAAAAATAATTTGTTTAATCGAACGATCGCGAGGAAGCAGATTGATAAACGAAATGGCCGATATTTTATTTTTAGATTTTTCATATTGAGACTCCTTTGCTTTTCCAATTTCGGATTTTAATCAATGGTTTTATTGTCTTATTAGCAGAGATTCAAAATAAATCTCTCATAATGTGAATCTAAATGCCTCTGAAGAATAGAAAATTCATCTTTTGAAATCGATGAAGTTTTATTTTTGCAATGAAAAAGAACCTTACTCGATCTACTTGACCGGTTGCACGTCAACAAAAATATCGTAAAAAATAAATAGACTGTTTGCATTCAATATTGAAAACAAAAACATATTTTATATATTATATTATCCATTTTAAAAACATATATAATACTTGTCTAAAAAGTATGTTTGTTTGTCAGTAACGCTTTTTCAATGTGAATTTGAGGATGAACCAGAGTGAATCCAATAAACATCGTGGTCAATCTGGATAGCCGGCATCAATACAATTCTGTTGGCCTTTGTCGTAAGACTTCCAGAAGCCGATGAAATCGATCGAAAACCGCACAAGTCGTTAAATGAGTAAATTAACACCGATTTCAAATAATGACGATTTTGATGATCATAAAAGGATTTTTGTGAAAGTTTTTATGAAAATACTAATAAAATACTAATTTATTTGATAAATGACGATTTCTATCACTTATTTACTAATTATATTTCTTAAAATCAATTATGTAGAATTTGCAAAATTTCGTTACCATTTGATTCACGGTTTGTCGGTCATACTCAAATTTACTATTATCATATATATGCTGATAAAATGAGAAATATTGAACGTAAATTGAGTGAATCTACCTAAAGTTGAGATAGCTCTGCTTAGTCCGCATCGAGACGCTTCTGTCTGTACAGCACCTTTACCGAAAGGCTCCAGGAGCCGATTTATTTGACTGACTGTTAAATCAACACAGAATTCAAAACAATTAATAGTAAAGTAAAATAATTACGATTAAAAAATTAAAACAGAAACTTTCAAACTCTAAAATTCAGTTCACTCGTTACATCTGACGGGTCTTTTTCTAGTGCTTCAATATTTTATTACTAAACGTTCAAATCAAAATTACTTGCCACACCCTTCAAATAATTTAAAGGTAATGCATTATTGTCAATAGCTACTATCCTGTATAATCTTTGTGCATCGTCCCTATATTTTTTCCTTCCTGAAAGTTGTTCTTGTCCAACAATATACTGGTTAATCATAACTTCATTAAGGTTTTGTTCAGGCGTCAGTTCATTATTGAAACGTCAAATATTTGAATGATTTGAAATCAACAACTCGTTAAATGCTCAATGCAAACTTGTAACCGAATTGTTAGTTTTTGAGTGTTTGTTAGCGTGGATTCTTTATAGCATCTATTTCATATTTTTTTCTATTTCCAAAGGACACTGATCAGAAAACGGGTGTTAAGGTAATATCCATGTACTAAAAGTGACAATGTAAACAATGAGAACAGCACCCAGAGTGTTTTATGTAATGATGTTCTTTAGAGGAAAAACCACTTAGAAGCACATTCGACAAGAAATTAAAATTATCGACGTTTTATTGTTACCAGTTTATGAGGGAAATTTATATGAAAGAATTCAGTTGTGTGTCAGAAGGAGCGGTGGGTATATTGAACATTTTCTGTTGGAAACCTTTACAAAGATGAATAATTATTCGAATTTTTATAAAAGGACGTGATGCACTTACCATTTTGATTTTGAATTTAAGATTGATCTTTTGTACAAAAAAGTTATTTGTACTTGATTATATATATATATATATATATATATATATATATATCGTAAATACTTTGAAAGTTCGGACAACTCATGAAATGGATACAGGAAGAGTTGCCGATCATTTTATCTGTCTAATTTTGGTCCTAAGTAATATGTTATTATTCATACTAAAACATTAAGTTTTTATTATCACTATTAATTTTACAGTATGTAATTTACAGATATAATTTATTTGAAAAAATTGAAATATTTTTCAAAATTCCTGAAAACTGCTGCTTCATAAATAATGTTCACTACATCTCTAAGGAAATACACGCGCTTGCACTTCAATAATTAAAATGATCAAACTTAATAATTATTCAATTTTTTATAAAAATATTATTCTGATTATTATTTATCGATCAGAATAATTATAAAATTATGTAAATGAATCAATTAAAATTTAATTAACAAGACTACACAATCAGACATAATACTTTTCATTGAATGATTAATATAATGTCATTAAAGGTTGCGAAGAATTTTTCGCGTGGACACGAGTTCTGCAAGTGTGTGTTGACACTCGTGTGACTGCCAGAGTGATTCAGGCACTGTCTTCGGGCGTTCGTCGGGGGACACGTATATATCCGTTGCGCTGCGTGCTCGGCGTGCTCTCGGGTGACATATACTACAAAGTAATTCATCATTAAAAAGAAAAGGTACATTTTTGGCACAAAATTTAAGATGAATGATGAATGAATTTAATGATGAATGGTACATTCAGGAAGACGGTGTCGCAATGGGTTCTATATATATATATATATATATATATATATTTTGAGTATTGTAATCGCAACTTTAGTATTTCGAAAATATAATTTGATTAAAGCTTTTTTTATACAACTATTGAACATGTTTCGATGTTTACATACATCATCATCAGCAATTTTTGGATGTTTAGTATTTGAATATTGAATTGTTTGAATAACACAATTTTAATAGATACATTTACTTTAAAAGGTATATTACGGTTTAAATATTATTATTTATTAAAGTATTATTGGGTAATAATGGCAAAAATATTTTAGTTAAAAATTTTAAGTATTGAAATAACCTTACTTTGCCCATTCTGAATGTTGATTGATGGGTTGTAGTGTCTTATTAGTAGAGATTCACAAAACTGTCGTTCGTAATGTGAATCAAAACCCTTTTGTAGAAAAGAAAATTCCTCTTTTGAAATGGATGAGGTTCTATCCTTACAAAATAACCAATGATCAAGAACCTTACTCGATCGACTCATTTGCGAGTGCTCGCTAATCTGGGTTTTGAGATGACGATTTGTCTCTCCGATTTTAAGTGAAGTTCATTGAAAATTACATAAATACATTTACATGGTGAGAGACCTGTATATAGAATATATGTAGATGATATTTCCTGGTTTTCCAAGACGAAGTCAACATAGAATTTCATGATAATATTAGGGTAAACCAAAAGTATTTTCGTATTTTTTATTAAAAATTTAAACATAATTTTACAACAAATAAAAAACATTTAAGTTTCAAAGTAAAGGCCATTTGAATCTATAGCTTGAACCCATCTATGGGCCAGTTGTGCGATCCCGCTGCGGTACCAATCCTTGTTCTTAGAAGCGAAGAACTAGTGACACCCGGTTTTGACCTCGGCCAGATTATTGAAACTGCGACCATGAAGAATGTGTGCCATAGAGCGGAAAAGGTGATAGTCGGATGGCGCAAGATTTGGAGTATAAGCTGGGTGCGAAATAAATTCAAAGGCGTTGAGATTTTTGATTTTTTCCTTCGTTTGTTTGGTGGTGTGCGGTTTTGCATTGTCCTGTTGTAGAAGAACTCGCTTTCTATTGATCAAAGCGGAGTATTTGTCGTCAAGTGCCGCATACATTCGATCAAGTTGGGCACAGTAAAGGTCAGCGTCGATGGTACGACCATTTGGAACCAGCTCGAAGTGA
>MQRK01219003.1:0-12867 GCA_001938485.1 Girardia tigrina
TTTAATTTTTTAAAATATTTAATAAGCAAATTAACATAAAAATATTTTACCCTTTAAATTAAAAAAATAATAAACTATTCAGGCGAGATAAAAATTTAAAATTAACCCCTCATAATATGAATTCATAAATTTTAAAATTAAAATAAAATTGTTGTGATACAAAATGGAAATATAACTTTCATTAAAAAAGATTAAATGAAAACAGCTGAAAATATAATTTTCATTTTTAAGAAAATGTAATTTAATTTTTATTTTTAACAAGTGTACTTTTATCGAAATGGAAAGATAATTTAAAAGTTGTTTAAACGAATTAAAACGTAATTATTATTGAAAATATAATTTTTTTTATTTTTTAAAAGGGTAATTTGAAAGTTGTTTAATTGAACAAAAAAATGTAATTTTTATTGAAGATGTACTTTTATTTTATTTTTTAAAAAAAATGTAATTTTATCGAAATCAAAAAGTAATGTAAAAGTAGTTAATTTGTGTTAAAAAGGAAAATTTAAAATTAAATAAAAGATGAAATGAAATCTTTGTTACCAAATTTTAATAAAATAACAATATCGGAATCTATATTTTTATTTAAAATGGTTTGTGTAAAGAAAAGAAAGTGCTTAAGTTCCTCAAAAATATTTTTTTTGAAAAATCGTTAATGTGATAAAAAATAGATTTTTGTGTCATGAGCCTAAATTTTGAATCCGATCCCAATAAACGTGATTCATGATTTTAAAATTCGTTGATGTTTTGCATAGGACTTTTCGTTTTATAATTCATTTTAGTGTGACAAAAAAAAGTGTTTCTTATGTGATAAAATAGATAAATTCGTATTACATATAAATTATTTTGATTTATTTTTAAATTATAATTATAAAATTTATCTATTATTTAAATTTATGAATTAATAAATTTTAATTTACAATAAGCATTTTATTTTAAAAACTGTATTTCTTTAAAATATTATAAATTTTAATCAGTTCATAATTAATTTTAATATTCTTTTTAAAACTTTTATTTATTATTTTCCTATTAAAATATATCAATTGCTATTAATGCAAACATTTTTTTTAGTTTTATATAATTATTTAATTTGTGTTTGTTTAAATTTAGAAATAATTTATAAATTTTGTATTTATTTAATGTTTTAAAATTTTAAAATTAAAATAAAATTCATAAATTATTTGGCAAATTGAAAATTTTAAGTAACTCCTCATATTGAAATAATAATAAGTTTCTTTGCTTTTATGAATCTATAAATACAAAACTTAATATAAGGGTTGGAGTCGTAAACTTTCTGGTGCAAAATTTATAAATTTTAGGGGGTCAACATGTTAGGCATCAGGGACTGAGATTTTAATTTATTTATAACACTTATTTACTTTAACAAAAAATCAAAAGATAATTAAATTATTTTATAAGATAGTATTTTAATCGATTATCACAATTTCAAATAAGTATTTAATAAGAAAAATCAATAACACTATTTAGGTATAATTTTTCAGCAATCAGTAATCAAGCACACCCACCTTAATGTGATTCTGTTTCTTGTTTTATCTTTAAAGAATTTGTTAACTTGTTCGGTATTTTTATCAATTTATGACAAGATGATTCAGAAAACTAATTTTTTAAGTACGTATTATTTTTTTGGACCTTAGCCATTAGGCCCTGGGTGCATTCAATTACACACAAGCCCTTTGTGGCTTGGGTTTTGCATTTTTGGAGCGTTTCAGTAGGCAATTAACCTGCGTTTGCCTATCTCCTTTACATGTATGGATTATCTACCTAGAGAAATAATTAATTATTAATTAAATAATTAATAGAGAAAATTATTGATTTCATTATTAAGTAGGTATGATTATTTTATTCCCTTCGACTTTTCTCCATATTAAATTTTTCATATTAAAAATCCAAAAAAATAGATGAACGTTTATTTTTATGACACAATCAAATAATGCGCGTCTGAAATAATTACACTGATTGATTTAAACAATCTCAGGAGTTTTTATATATTCAGGATCCTTTGATATAATATGATATTGATATAAATAAATATATGTATTTTAATTTATAAATATATAGTTATTAATTTTTCTCACACCCCTTTGCTTTAAAAGGCTTTAGTCATTCTATATTTCTATAGATTACCCGTCCTGTTTTATTTTTTTTAGTTCGAAGCTTCTATCATGTATTCTGCGACTAATTTGTAGTGGTCCTTCATATCTATTAGATCCTTTCTGACGATTTTCAACTTTAACTAACACTAAATCTCCTTCCTTAAATTCACGTTTTTGTGCTTCCACTGGTGATGCGTTTGACTCAAGCATTTTAACTTGTTCAATAATTTTCATGTTATTCAATTCATAGTCACGTGATCCATCTAATGATATACGCTTACTGATAATAACTTCGGCCGGACTAAATCCAGTTGAACTTTGTCTTGAAGCTTTTATGCTAAATTTCGCTAAATTCTTTGGTAAAATATCTACCCAATTATTTCTTTCTTCATCCTTTAAGGATGCATTCAAGAAATCCCGGATGGTGCGGAATTGGCGCTCTATCATCTCATTTGTATTGTGATGGTAAGGACTTGAATATTGTACGTCAATTAACATGGATTTTGTAAATTCAAGAAACGAACGCGACTCGAAAACCTTTCCTCTGTACACATGAATGCAAGCCGGAGCTCCGAACCTAAATATCCATTGTCGTAATATTGTCTGTATCGTTGTAGTCTCACCTTGATTACTGACAGCCGTTAAACTAATATATCTACTAAATCTATCTATGATTCCTAAGATATATTTCTTTCCTTTTATTATCGGCATACGGTCCGCAAAAATCAATATAAATGTCATCAAACGGTCTTTTCGATGTAAGAGTCTTTGTTTCTTCTTTAGTTATTCATGTGTAAGTTTTCTCTGTCTGACAAGCAATGCAGCTTTCTGTTTCTATTTTAACTTGTTCCATGAAATCTTCCATATCATATTCATTTCGCATAAATGAATACGTTTTCATAAATCCAACATGACATAAGTATCTATGGAAAAAGATTATACAATCATGTCGTTCACTTTTTTGAATCCAAATCTTGTCATTTAGGGATCTGACACATCCTTTGGATAATTTGAATGTTTGACAAGTATTGTTTTTTATTTGTCCAATAATTTCCATAATTTCTGTGCTTATCTGTTGCTATGGTATGGGAGATCTCTCTTCCTCTATTGCTAACATTCTCACTTTCTGTTTTGATAATTTTGGCTGCTCGTATTGAATCATACACTGTGAACATACTGTACATTCATTCCGAGACAACGCATCTGCATTCTGATGTATTTCTCCTTTTCTATATTCTAATTTCATATCTAAACTGCTTAAATAATTCATCTAGTTTTGAAATTGCGGAGTAATTGGTTTTTTTGTTGTCATCATAAAAAACAATTGCCTTGTGATCCGTTCTCAGTTTAAAATGTGCACCGTAAAGATAATGTTTAAAATGTTGGGTAAAATGAAATATTGCTAACAATTCTTTCCTTGTTATACAATAACCTATTTCATGTTTCGACATCGACCTTGATCCATACGCAATGACTCGCTCTTCACCTTTGTCATCTAACTGAGAAAGAACTGCGCCAATTGTATCGAAAGATGCATCTGTATCTAAAATAAACTGTTTTTTTAAATTTGGATAGTATAATACAGGGGCGGTTGTCATGGCTGTTTTTAACTTTTTAAAAGCATCTGAATGAGATACGTTCCAATAAAGTCTATCTTTAGAACTTCCACACATTACTTCCAACGGTTTTGCTAGTTTTGAATATTCTACAATGAACTTCACATAATAATTACACAGTCCTAAAAAACTGCGCAATTTTTTTACACATTTTGGTTGTTCAAAATCTACTATTGTCTGGATTTTCTCCGGATCCATTTTGATTCCTACTGTATTCACAATATGTCCAATAAAACGCATCTCCTTCTGAAAAAATTACATTTTTCTGGGTTAATTCTTAGGTCTGCTGATTGAATTCTCGAAAATAACCGGTTCAAGCTTTTTAAATGCTCGTCTTCTATTTCTGAAAAGATCAAAACGTCACCGAGATATACCACAGCCTCTTTCCATGGCATATCCTTCAATATTTCATTCATTAATTTTTGGAAAGTAGCCGGTGCTGCTGCTATGCCGAATGATATTCGGCAATTCGAAATTCCAGAGAAACCCCACAACAAACCTAAAGCGATCAGTGCATAAATTCTTGCCATCAACGCAATTTATTCGAACATTTAATTAAAGAAATTCTTTATAATTGCTGAAATCATATTGAAAACCTTTATGCAAAAAATTATTGAAGTTAAAAAAGTCAACAAATTATTAAAAATATAAGAGACGTTAATTAAGACAATATTAACGTTTCCTACAATACACCGGTTTCGTCGGTAAAGGTACCCTCGGTATAAAAATAATAGATAAACTACAGATTTCTCACCTATTTCCAATTAAAAATCAATTAATTATTACAATTTTTGTACCTCTTAAAATATACTAAATAGTCTTATTATTTAATTAAAATAAGATTAAAGTTTTTACAAAGTATTTATTAACAACAAAAACTCTTTTAATATTTCGTTATTTAAACAATATAGATTCCGAATTTGAACAATTTAAAATATGGTCATAAATGATGATATAACGGTCTAATAACATAGTGGTGTTTATTTCAGAATTAGTAATAATATTATTGTTATAAAAGTAAATTTTAATGATAAAATATGATAAAGATTTTATTGAAATTTTGATATAATTATTTCAAAATATTAAATAATAAGTATATGACATATTTATTTTTTCTTAATTTACAACCTTAATTGATCTTCTAATTGATGTCCGTCAACAAAGAAGATGACGCTCTTTGAACATCCATAAATTAATAGCTATTCGAAAATTTGAGTCCTGATTAAAAGTAATAACTTATCATAAATATGTGATCATCAATTAAACTAATGTTTATTGAGTCTTCAAAGCAATACAAAAAATAAAACTAGTATTTAACATAAAACTTCTTTTTTTTCACATAAATTGCGTATTGATGAAAATGTGCAAATGAATGAGATAACGACAACGACGGTAGTCGCGGAGACCGTAGATTCGGTCTACTCTGACTTTCCAAGATGCGGCGAAACAAGTGCTGAAATCGCGTATTTAATTATAATATTAATTTTATCAATGACGGGTAACATATTCATGGTTTCCGTCAGCTTAAAGGATTCTAATCTCCGAGGAGGAATGCTTCCACTTCTAAGTCTTGCAGCAGGCGAAGTGGTTTACGTTTTAATAACAGCTATCACAGCCTTTTGTGTTCTAGGAGACATAAGTGTCGTCTACAATATCCGGAAATTAAATATGTGCGCCGTTCTCGGAACAGTAAATTTAATATTAGTACAATTTGATTTAGCGACCCATGGATTGCTGGGATTTATTCGATATTTGGCAATCTGCCATCCCATCAAGTACAGAAAACATATCACATTAAGAAATAGTATATTAATGACAATTTTTAATATTCTTTATGCCTCTATTCTTGGCTATGTACCATCGGTCATTAAATACGAAGACGATTTTATCTTAACGTACACTTTAGATCCTTCAGCTTTGAACTGCATGATGAAATTAGCAAAGGTTGGATCAAGCTATATCTGTATAATTTATTTTGGACCACCGATATTAATAGCAAGTTTTAGTTACATATTGTGTTTTTGGAGATTGAGGAATCCGGGTACGTCAACATTTGTTGTTACACAAAATCAAAAGCGTTTGTCCGTCACATTGGCAACCTCATTCTCTATAGTTTTTATACAATCTTGTTTTTATCCCATGGGAATCGTACTTTATCAAGGAAAAGAACAATTGTGTCACATAACCAGAAGACATTTTACTTGGTTGATTTTGCATAATTCTTTGATCAACCCAATTGCTTTTTTAACTATGTATGCGTACAAAAGAAAGTATTTCCAAGCTGGAATAGCAGCTTTAGGAATGGTCAACACTAAATCTACTCTACAAACTAAAGAAACAAGGAGTATTCAACATCAGTAATAACAAATTTCCGTAGATGTATCAACTCAATTGTTAAACCACGAAAAGCATAGCGTTTCGTTATTATGATTAAAATTGATTTATCACAGATTGTTTTTAATTTATTTTAATTTTTATGGTATATTACTAGTAATAATAATAATAATATTTAAGGTCATCGTATCGAAAATTAAGTCGAGAATCAAATTAAGAGCTTGATATGAAAAAGACAGTTTCTGTTTAAGTGTATGAATAAAGTGGACTCAATTAGATTATGTCTTTATTCTTGTTCTAAATTTAATAATTTTATATTAAAATCATTTTGATAAAATTAATTTTAAATTAATTAAAGTTTAACTTCATTTTTGAAAGTTTATATATTTTCGTTTCGTTTCTTTGTGATGCACTAATTTATATACATAAAAAATTTTAGAAATTAAAAAAAAAATTTATGTTTTTTTTAAGTCACAAAACCTCAATGGAAAATATCTCTTGATTAAGTAATCACTGGCTTCACTGACCTACTTTGGAAAATATTCGACTTAATTTAAGAAATATTCGTACCACGATTTCAGAATGAAATAAATGTTTAATAATTTGTTTCATATTTTTCAGGTATGCTTAATATATTTTATACATAGTTTTTTTATATTTAAAATTGAATTATTTTTTTGGATTAAATTTGTTTTGTAAATTATTTTCAGTTAATTTTTTATGCAAAAATAAGAATAAATAAAAAATTGTTTTAAAAGATGAGACAAAAACAAGTTTAATTTAAAGATATATGTGAAGCACAGGTTCATTCTTAAAATTTTTGAAATAATTAATTTTTATAAATATGCTTTAACTAGGATGGGTTTTGGTTTAAACATTGCACCAACTATAATGACCGAAATCGTCAGGTGGATTCTGAACTCTGACACCAGGATGCGTGAAAATACTGACTCTTATATTGATGATATTTATGTAAATGAAAGTTTCATTTCATTTCATTTGAAAAAGTAGAAAAAGTGTTCAATAACTTCGGTCTCAAATGTAAGAAACCGGAAAATCTGTCACAAGCCAACGAAGTTCGAGTTTTAAGAATGAAAGTCTTTAAGGACCAACATGTAGTGAGATGGAAGAGGGACAATCAGGTAAGAGATGAGCTGGATGTAAAATCAATTTCACGTCGTGAGTTATATTCGTTATGTGGACAATTAATAGGAATACATCCGGTAGCTAATTGGCTACGTCCGTCATGTTCATATCTTAAACGACTTAGTGAGGGAAGGTGGGATGAAAAGATAGACGAGGAATTATTCGAGAAGATTAAATGGGTTTAAAGACAGTGAGGGAGAGTGATCCTTGCAGAGATTTATGGGCTATTGATGACTGCAGGGAAGGTATTATATGGTGCGACGCAAGTTCATTGGTGCGGTGTTAGAAGTCAAAGGGAACATAATTGAGGACGCATCATGGTTGAGAAAAACTGATGATTCTAGACATATTAATGTAGCAGAACTAGAAGCAGTTGTAAATGGTTTAAACTTATGTGTGAAATTGAGTTTAAGGAGCGTGATAGTAAAATCAGATAATAAGTCAGTAGTTTCGTGGGTAACCACAACAATCTCAGATCGCGAAAAATTAAATACCAAGCTTATTAAATACTGAGCTTTTAATAAAACGAAGATTGTCGATGATCAAGGAGCTGTGTCAGGAGTATGAGATCGAGTTGAAGATCGAGTTTGTTAATAGCGAAGATAACAAGGCAGATGAGTTGACAAGAATCCCAAAACAATTAGAAAGAAGTAATTGTTTTTATCGGTTACGGAAGATCTACTCAAGCTGCAGCAACTTCATGATAAGTGTCATTTAGGAGCAAACAGAATGCGATATCTATGTGCGAAGCAAGGAATAGGTGTGCCAAACACGGATATCAAGGATCTGATTTCAAGATGTCAAGAATGTCAATCCATTGATCTGACATCCGTAAAATGGAAAACCGGTAGGCTGAGTGTCAACGAAAACTGGACAAGACTTACTGCGGATGTTACAAAGTACAATCAACAAAAATTTTTAAGTGTAATCGATTGTGATCCTTCTCGCTTTGCGATATGAAAATTAATAAAGGCTGAAGACGTCAAATCAATTGTCTCAGAATTCTCAAGTTTGTTCTGTGAACGCGGTTGTCCCAAGGAACTAATTATCGATAATTATACCACATTCCATTCGGCAGAATTCAACAAACTTCAAAAAATTCGACCTAACTGCAACGGAATAATAGAAAGGAATCATAGAACAATCAAAAGAATTGCGTCCAGATCAAATATCAGCATTTTGGAAGCCTTATGGTGGTATAATAACACACCATCTGAAGGAAAAGAAACACCAAGCTCAGCGCTATATAGCTATTTGCCCATAGGGTTAGATATAATTGAAAGAAGTGAAAAGGAGCCGTTCTGTGGAAATCCGGATTATGTTGAGAATCAAATAGTGTGGGTAAAACCGGAAAACAGTACACCAATTATTATTTGAAATATTTAATATTTGCTGTTTTGATAAATATTTTGTTTGAATATTATCAATTAAACATTGTTTTGAAAATAAACTTTTCGCGTGTTACAGTTACTTTATTTAAAATAAATTTTGTTGATTTTATATTTTAATTCACACTAAATTTTATCAAATAGTAGAATGTTAATCTATAAAATTAATGGAAAAAATTTCAATTTTTAAAATATCGTTTTAAATAAATAGCTTTTCAGTATTTATAATCCCATATTTATATGTATAAGAAATTTGGTCAAAAGAAAACGAAACAAAAGTTCCTCGACGAAAAATTTGTTTAAATAATTGTTATTTGTGTTATAAATCAAATTTGTTGCTAATGAATTATAATCTTGATCAAGAATCCAACAATATCCATAAAACAAGTCAGAGAAGCTAGTGATTACGTAAGTAATATAGGTATTTTGCATTAACATTAGGTTACTTAAAAAAAATTTTAAATTAATTTTTTTTAATTTTAAAAATATTATTCCTATAATGCTGATAATTTTTTATATATTTTAATATTTTTATTTTTGCTTGGACCATAAGGAAGTATACCCGTAATTTTAAATTCATATTTTTTCATTTTACATAAAGATTTTGTCATTGAATATTAATTTTTTTATCATTGTATTAAAATCAATTTCAAGTTTTATTAGATAAAATATTATAAGTCAAGTGTTTTAGTCATTTATTTATGAGGTATAGAAATTAAATAATACATGTACCGGGATTAAAAATGTCGGAGAACTGATACGTACCCTCAAAAAGATATCGTGAAATTTTGGAACTGTGTTAAGAGCGAACCAGATTTACAAACCAACGCTGAAGATATTCTGCAAAAAAGTAACGATACTTGTCACTAGCGGCAAAAAAACAAAACTTTTACGAATTCTAACTTTCCTGTAGAGCAGCACTTCCCAAACTTTTTTTTCATTGGAGTACCCCTGTACCAGATTAAGTGGTACCCCTTACACGCATATATATATATATATATATATGGACTGTAAGAGGGGTGGCAATCGGCCGTTTGGCATGGGCCTCTGGATTTAAGGGGCCTCCAAAATATAGATATAAACACTATTGAAAACTATACAAAACAATTGAAAAGTTTATATAAAACTTTGGTGTAAAATCCTCACAACTTTTTCACTCCAAAAACATTTTTTGCAGGTTATGAATACAAATAGTGTTTTAAACGTTATTATGATCCTAACTGGTTGAAGTACAAAAAATAACTGAACTTAAAAAAAGTTATAATTTCAAAATATTATTGAAAAATTTGAGTTGTATATTTAATCCGCGATCAGCCAAAATTTTACAAAATATCCGAATTTAAATCAAAATTTTCAAATCTTAATAAAAAATCGAAAATCTCCAATCTATATCAAACATCGATAATAAAAGTAAAAAACTCAAATCAAAATAAAAATCTCATTTCAAAATGAAAAATTCTCAATTTTAAATGATAAAATCTCAATTTAAAGTGAAAATTTATCATTTTAAAATGACAAAAATCTCAATGTAAATTATGTCTCAATTTAAAATGAAAACCCTATATTATAAAAAATACATAAAATTAATAATTGTATTTTTTAAAGTCTATTATATTTAAAATTGAACTAACCATTTTAATATGAACCGAAAGGTTCTGATTTTAGTGTTGAAAATTAAAATAAAAACATTGATTAATTTGAATGACAAATTTGTTTGGAAAATTAAATTTAATTGTGAAAAAACTTTTGTATAAATTGTTTGAAAAACAACAGTTGTTTAACTGCATGAATTGATATAAATTTTTTTGTGAACTTTTGAATCTATATTCTGAGTTGTTCTAAATCGGAATAAAAGTTCGATTTTTTGTATTTATTCAAATGCGATTATAAATAAAAGTCTTAGTTTGGAAATCTTTCTTGCCTAGCCATATTTTGCATCAACATAGCCTTTAGTGGTAGTGAAAATTAATTCAAAAATAATAAAAATAACAGGTTATTTATTTTTCATTAATCTTTGATTTTATTGATAATAATTACAAAAAAATAAACAATGTCGTTGATTTAAAGATGAAGAGGACATTTGAATTGAGTACAGAAAAAAATGAATTAGCAGATACCATCTCATGAAAACTCTATTTTGCATAAGGAAATGTATATTTCTTTTAAAAATGCTCAAAAAAGCTGCTTTGGCTGATCGTGGATTAGACATTTTGCTGATAAATACAATTGAAGATGAAACCACATATTAGCAAAATCTTTTCTTCTTGATATAATATTTTTTCTATCCGAAAGAGGACTACCTCTTTTTGGATTTAAGGAGCGCATTGAGAATACAGATAGTGGAAATCTTCTTGGCTTAGTTGAACTTCTAAGTAAATATGATACGATATTATCAGACCACGTTTCAAAAGTTTGAGCAACACAAGAAGAAAAAATAGATTGCAAGTTCATTATCTTTCAACAAAAATTCAAAACGAGTTTATCGACATATGTGGCTCATTTGTTCAAAGAAAAATTATTGATGAAATTAGTAAAGTTAAGTATTTAAGCACTTTTCATTTTCTATTATTGCTGATGAAACCCCAGATTTATCTCATAAGGAACAAACAACATTGATTATTCGTTATGTTAAATTAAGTGAATATAATTTTTCAATTGAAGAACGCTTCATATCTTTTAATAATTTTTCGGAAAAACTGACAGAGAAATTTCTGCTCGCTTATTGTGTCTCTTAAAAGATTTAAATTTGAATTTTCAAAACTGTGTTGGGCAAGGATATAATAATGGGGCCAATATATCTAGAAAATATAACGGTGTACAAGCACTTCTTTTGCTCGAAAATTACGATTGCACTTTTAGTACCTGCGGCAATTATATTTTAAATCTTGTTGGAGTTAACGCAGCAGAATCTTGTAAAGAAGTAATAAAATACTTCGGAACTATTCAGAATTTATATATATCTTTTTTAGTAGCACTCTAAAAAGATGGGAGGTTTTAAATAACCATATGCATGGAATTTCTTTACAACATTTTCAAAACCAGATGGTCTGCAAGAATAGATGCAGTTAAACCAGTTGCCCTTCAATTAAAATCCTTATTATCAGCTGTGAATGAATTTGAGGTACGTAGTCTTCCAGCTGAGGCTCAGACTCAAATTAAATTCTTTAAAAAATATCTTATATCATTTGAATGTGTTTTCATGTCTACAATTTGGATGAAAGTTCTTGTTTTATTGCATCAAACAAATCTAATTCTCCAAACCAAGAAAGCAACACTGACAACAGAAAGAATTAATATTGACAAACTTATTGGAGATATAAAAATTAAAAATGGATGGAATTTGCTTCTTTCGAAGTCAAAGAAAATTGCAACAAATAATGAAATCGTTGCAGAATTTGCGGCAAATCACCAAATAAAAGATCAAGTATCTGCAGAAGCATATTTTTACAACATATTTAACGAGATTATTGACGCAATATTAAATGGACTTAAGGAAAGATTTAAAGCTGTTTCTTCTATATGCAACTTATTTGAAGTTCTATGGAATTTTAATGATATGGAAGAGAAGGTGTAGCAGCAAAAAAATTACAAAATAAATACGAAAATGAAATAAGCGAAGAAATTGTTAAGGAAATTATATTTCTTAAAAGAATATATAAATCCAATTTTAAAGGCTGCACAAAACCACCCGAACTTTTAAAATAAATTATTGAAATGGGTTTTGAAAACGTTTACCCAAATATTTCTATTGCCCTTAGAATATTTTTAACCATTCCAGTAAGCGTAGGAATGACAGAGAGAAGTTTAAGCGCTCTCAAAAGAATTTAAAATTATTTGAGATCAACAATGGCCCAGGATCGTGTAAATGGTCTGGCAACACTGAATATTAATTGGGATTTAGCGAGAAATTTACATTATTCCCAATTAATAAATTCTTTCGCAGCTCTAAAGGTTCAAAAAACACTTTTGTAATTCTTATTTAATAAATTTAGTTTTCGTGTTTTGATATTTTGAATCATATTTTTATTTTATGTATTTTGGTATATAAATGTTTGATCAATAAAAACGTACAAATTTCATTTATTTATTTTTTTTCTGAACATAGGGGGGCACATATTAACTGGCCTGGGCCTCCAAGTGGCTCTTACAGGCCCTATATATATACAGGGTTATCATAAAGTAACTAGAGTTTTAAAACCACTTTAATATTTCGTAGAAATAGTGGAAAACACAAAACAAATTGAAAAATGTATTCAGTTATATTTCGGATTT
>MQRK01219003.1:21969-34100 GCA_001938485.1 Girardia tigrina
TATTATTATTTGTGACTTGTTGATATTTGTTATTTGAAATAAAGTTTGATAAAAGAATTTGTGTTTATTATTCATATATTTATGTTGGAAGACCTTTCTGAATAATTGGAGTCAGATCATAAGATAAAAGATTATTGATTAAAGATTATTTATTGAGAATTATTGATAAAAGATTATTGATTGAGAATTAAAGATAAAAGATTATTGATTGAGAATTATTGATTAAAGAATTAAGAAAAGAGATTTACGATTAAAGATAAAGATTTAAGATTTGTATTTTAAAAAGTGAATAATTGAATAAAAGATAAATTTAATAATTTTAAAACCCAACAAAGTGAATAATTGAATTAAAGATAATTTTTAATAATTTAAAACCCAACATATTTTTTAAACTTGTTACTCTTAAACTCTGGTAAATCAGGTGTGTAGGGCACGTATGAGGGTTAGAAATTTATTTTCTGTGATGATGACTATTCTTAAATGCGGTAACTTATTTTTAATGTCTCTTTAAACGTATTTTATGACTTTTGATTGGTTATTTATTTTTTCATTGTGATTTTCTATAAGGAATTTTAATCTAACTACTTATAATTTCTGAAGAACTGAAAACGATTGTAAAAATTGGTGAGTATATCTACTTTTTAAGTACGATAGAAAAATAATATTTATCATAATATTCTCGACATATGATGAAAAACCGAACATTTTCTTTCCCCACCCTTAGAACATCGTAATCATTCCGACGAAAATTAGACATTCAAGATCATCAATTAATTTAATAAATGACAGGTTAAGGTCATCAAATTATTGTTTTACAAGCTTGAAAATTACAATCTGTCATTAATATTCTTTTTGTTACGTTTGATCAGGGTAAAACGTTTTTTATACAGAAAACATTGAAGTTAAAAAATAGCAATAAAATGTCACATATCGCTTTAAGTATATTTATATTGTTGAAAGTCTATTCAGACAGCATACCGGAACTATCAGAATGATCCGAGTCTTCTCTAGATATTATATGAATAGGATGTTTTTTCGAACTTCTGTGTCCGCTGTTTTGTGCTCCGTCTAACAAATGGCTCATGCTGTACATATGCGACAACGCTTCAACAGCTTCATCATTGCTGAAATCGATAAACTGGTATTTTTTAGCTGCCAAGTTGATATGATTACACTCGGTCACTCCGTCTATGTATCCATAACCTCCGACAAAGATAAAATCCGCCTTTTCATCAACGAATGGTAACTCACTGCCCGACCAGTCTTTATCGCGAAACCGAGACGACATTTCGATGAGTTGGAACGTGTAACACAACGACAAATGATTGAGTATTTCTTGAAAATCATGTTTTTTAATCTTAATCGAATGCATATGACTTTCTGACACTTCGTCTTTATATCGCGACACTCCTCGTGCTTTTTCCGTCTGATCCGATTTTATACTGGTTTCAAATATTTTATTTTTGAGAGAATTTCCGGAATATTTCTGAGCTGTCGTTACAAAATTCACGGTTTTACTTGCCGGATCATAGGACGGTGGAACGTATTTCGTCACTTTGTCGTTGAAAATACTCGTTTGACTCATTAAATATCTCTGAGTTACGAATTCCGGCACGTTTGCTCGAAATGATTTATTGGTAAAATTATGTCGGATAAATTTATCATCGTCTACGAGTAAATTGCTGACCATGTTTGTCGGAATGCAATATCGTTTACATCGGCGACTTTTACAACGATAGAGTTCGATTTCCAATTCCGATTCGACTTTCCTTAACGAAAGGGATTTGAGTTTGATGTTTTGTAGGATCTGTTGGGCGCTCTCATAATGCGATCGTTCGTGGAGACTGTCGACATTTGGATGTTTGGAACGCTGCATTCATTTGTTTGGAATTTTCTTCAGAAATTAGTTTTCATAATCGGTTATTTTTTGAAAATAATGAAATTATGAAATCGATAATTTTATTGATCGGTTTGATAATTTGAAGATTTATGATATGATATTATGATGATATTAGACTATAAAATGCTTTAAATTTTCGATTGAAAGATTATCACTTTTACCGTTTAGATTTAAGATTTTTTATAAAAAGAATTTGATTTCAATTTGATACATCTGTTTACAAACAAATATTTAATACTTAAATATGAATTATTACGGAACCCGAGAAAACATATTTGTTAGACTGTCGTATTTGCGATGCCAGCGTTAATCAGCAGTACGTTATCTAACTTGTTGATGACCTTTTAAGAAACTTTTCAATCAACAGAGAAAATTTTTTACTTCTTATTTCAGATGCTGCTTCATATATGACAGCCGCGGGAAACACTCTTAAGTTGTTATATTCAAAACTATTTCATGTTACATGTGTGTCGCATTTATTTCACAATTGTGCTGAAAGAATTCGATCTAAATATGATTCAGTTGATAATTTAATTTCTCGTTTAAAAGCAGCTACGATCAAAAACAAGGAAAGAAAGTTACTATTTCGTGATATTGGATTTCCACCTACATCAGTGATTACCAGATGGACGTCTTGGCTTAAAATGGCAATTTATTACGCCGATAATTTGCCTAAAATTAGATTAATCGTGGGTAAATTTACAGGGGATGGTTTGATTGTAAGAAGAGCAAAGGACTCATTAAAAAAAGAGTCTTTAAGTTCTGATTTACTTCACATTAAGAGAGATTATGAAAATCTAATAACATTGGTTGAGAATTCAGAAAGAACTACATATTCTATTTCAAACGTATATCAAGATTTGCAGAATATACAGTTTGGAGAAGATTTATGTGATTTATCAACTTACATCAAAAAAAAGGTTAATGAAAAATAAGGATATTTACAATATCATGAATTTAACTAAAAATGACATATCTCCAACCCAATATGTTTTTTTGCAGAAATGTCAAGCCTGTTCAGCATCAGTTGAAAGAAGCTTTTCAATGCTAAAAAATCTATTATCGACAAATCGACCATTTAACGCTGAAAATATTTTGAAATACTTTATCACATATTACAATAATATTGTATTTACGGAATAAATATATGTTGGATTTTTTAAATTTTTTATTAATTTTTTTATTATTTTTAATGTGTTATTAATTTTTATTATTAATTCGTAATTGTCATTACGTAAGTTCATGATTAGTAACCATGGATTTATCAGTGATTATACAACATCTATTTAATTGACCAATGAAATTAATAGTTGCAACTTTTTGTAATTTTTTGCAACTTTTGTTAAATAAAAATGCAAATTTTCCTTTTTTTAATGCAACAAAAAAATTGCCCTACTTATAACATAATAAATTTATTATATAAACTATTTTTTGTTCAAATTGGACAATTTTTTTTCAAATTGGCCAAATTTTTTAATACACTTTTTTTAAATGAATGAAAAAAATAATGGCAATTGATATTCATTATTAAAAAGTGAACGCCATTTTTTACAATTTATTTTCGTAATTAATTTCGACGGATTACCAGCCATCTTCAAAGTAAATTAACACCGGCTTTTTGAAGCTTATATATGAGAAAGTGATTATGCAGCCAATCATGTAATAAAGGCTCTATTTGAAAATGTTTAACAGAGAAGTTGAGTGTGAAGCTTGAATATTAATTTTTGGATCCATGGATCTTATTAATAAGGCCTCACACGTTACTCTCTCCCAGTAATTTTTAAACTGATTACACAGAATTTTAAAATCATTTTCTCCGATTTTCTTTTTACATTTTAAATTATGTTCGGCAATATTGCTCCCATTATCCAACCGATTATGCTCTCTGATCCGTTTGCAGAGATGACGAGATGTCTCTCCAATGTATGTGGCGTTACACCCATTACATGTATATTTATAAACAAGATCGGAGCACAAACCGAGAGGAGTGGGAGATTTATTACTGAACATATCACGAATTTTATATGATTGGGAAATAATTTTTAGATTCATGGTATTTGGGATCAAACTTTTCAAAATTGATGATTTTAAATGTTTAAAACCCTCTGAATAAAGGAATCGATAAGATATACCTTGATTCAAGTGGGTTATAATTTGTATTAGGGGAAATGGTTTGATGAATCGTTTTATTAAGATTTTTATTATTACTATTTGACTCATTTAATATTTTATCTAAAGTTTGATGAGTTAATTTTTTTAAAGAAAGAAAATTGCAATAAATAATTTATTTATGGACGTAAGGTTTTCCAGCAGTCGAATTTGTATTATTTCTGACCATATTTCTAAAGTATCCCACACAGTCACTTTCTGTTATTTGACTAACTACATTCATAATCATTTCAGGGAAATTAATGTCAATATTATTAGCCAATTTAGCTCGAATACCAGATTTTATTTTTGAAACGAGAATACGCTTTTTGGTTTAATAAATACTTTGAATCTGATTTTTCAAAGATTTTTCTTATATTGACGAATCTTCTTTTAATCTTCATATGAAATGTTTATATGGGAGATCCAAAAGCGGAACAAAAGTTAATTACTTGTTGCTTACAACTCGAGGTAGATCAATTTCTTTGATTGCCGCTATGTCAATGAAGAAAATGAGTTAACGAAAAGGGATTAGCAATACCACAGTAAATTCTAATGTTTTTGAATAGTATTTAGAAGAGCTCTACAATCATGTTTTAAATGTTGAGAATATACACAATGATTTTTTTTATTGGACAATACAAAAGTTCATTCCCAGCCAAAATTGCAAAGTAAAACTGAAAAATATCATTTCTCATTCCATTTTCTTTCTCTTTATTCATATATGTGTGTAAGAGAGTGTTGTTGTTAATTTTTTAATTTTCAGAAATAAGAATTTTGGTTTTTAAAAATTTCGAATTATAATCGAAATTAAAAAAAATAATAGAAAATAGAAATAAAAAAAAGAAAATAAAAAAAGTAAATTTGTTTAAATAACAAATTTAAACTGTGGTAGATTAATAAATTTTGGCAAGTTTTTAATTTGTTTTGATTTAGAATGGAAGATATTTCCCAACCTAACAATGTGAATCCGGTAGAAAATGCGTTTTCGAAAATAAAATCTGGTATTCGAGCTAAATTGGCTAATAATATTTTGGCGAGCGCAATTTGCACCACAAACTTCGGTCGTTGAAACGGGAAGAAAAAAGAAACAGACCGAACATAAAATATATTGACACATAACACGTAAACACGATCCGAATCGATCAAATATTTAATAAAGATTTTTCTAACCCTAAATTTCACAAAACTAAATTAAAATCAAATATCAATATTATATTTTTTCCAGGTTTAAGTTCGATAAGAAGAAATCGTTTCTCAAAAAATATTCAATATCTGTTATTGTTTTAATATTTGGTCTGAAGTGAAAAATTTGAATTTTTGTTGGTATAATTTTTTGTGGTTCAAAATAAAATTTTATGATGGAGGATTCGCTTTTCTGTCCCGGATGATGGGCAAATGTCATCTAACATACAAAATGTCTCAAATAAAATGCAACTTATAACAAAGACCTTTCTAAAATATATTATATAAACAACCTGCTAGTGTAAAAGCGTTAATTAATCTACTGGTATCAATAAATATATAAAAATAACTCGGCTAACCCTGTGTTTACATTGTCATCTTCGAATAAAGGAAGCATCAATACAAATGGTAATAACCTTCTTCAAGTACATAATACTAAACTTTCAAAAGTAATTTTCAAGCACAGAAAAGCCCAATAACCAGTAGCAAGTGACACATTCAAAATTAGAACTTATTTCATGTAGGAGAAACAGTTCAAGGTCCAACCATTCCAGCCTTTGATATACCTAATCTTCTCTGCAAGTCAATAGTGCTTAGTTCAAACCGCTTCTCCATTGCTTTAAGCAGGTCATCCGCTTTACTGTTTGAATCTTCCATCGATTGTATGTTAAGATTATTGTAGGAAGACGGATTTTTTATTCTCTTTCTAATTTTTGCTGAATTTTTTCGATTATACGTTAAAGAAGAAGCTGGTCGAGTCGTTCTTGGTGGTTTTGAAGGATTTACTTCGTTTTCTAATCCAAGTCGAAAATCTGAAAATTCTTGATAATCAGATTTATTTTAAGTAGAGTATTAAAATAATTTTTGAAATCATATGTGTATAAATAAAAAGGAAAATATTGTCTCTAAAAGAAATTAAATCACAATAGCAACAAAGGAAAAGTAAAACATCCCATTAAATTAATCCCATTAATAATAATTAAAATAAATTATCTGCAGTCATATTTAAATGAGTTTATATATTTTAATTTTACATTTTTTTCTTTTTATTCTAAATTCGAAACCGAACAACCGGGCAGTTTTAGTTTAAGGAAAAGCATGATTATGACTCTAAACGTTTTACAGGAGCAAATGTTTATACGTCTTATAAAAGGATAATCACTGTAGCATGATTAATTAAGCATTTTAAACCATACTTAAATTTAAAAAGTTATTCCTTTAATCATACTAAAATATTTTAAGAGGCGAAAATTGTAATAATGAATTAACTGATTTTTAAATATTTTACAAATTTTTGTTTATATATAATTTTAATACAGTCAAGTCTGGTTAATCCATGCACTATTGGAACGAAAAAATGTTTCGGGCGGATTATCAAATTTGGCCATATTAAAGAATATTGAAAAATGTTTTAACAAAATAAAAAAACCGAATGAAAAGATCTATATTTGAACGAAACACATTTGTTTCGTTTCTTTAATGCACGGATTACCGCGTGTCGACTATACTGAGGATGCCTTAACCGACGAAACAAGTATATATGAATAAAAGTTGAATTGAAATGTTTTTCCATTTTGTTTGTTTCATTAAAATATTATGAAAAGAGGTACAATTCCTAGAACATATACTTAACAAAAGAGGAATTCAGACAAATCCGGAAAAGTAGCCGCGATAAAAATTTTCGAAGACCTTCATGGATTAAGCATTTAATGAGTGTTTTAAGAATGTCCAATTATTATAGAAAATTTATTAATGGATGTGATTAAACTGTTATGATGAATATGTGGATCGAATAAAGAAAGGCTAACCTGGACAGACGTATGTGATATGCCATTTCAGGATATGAAGGAAGCATTAATAACAACATCAATATTGTGTTTACAGATTTTAAGGACTTAATCTTAGATACTGACGCTAACTTCGACAGCATAGACGCAGTACTGTCTCAAATAGTACTGTCTTCTTGTAAACACTTCAACCATTATTTATATGAAAAAGATACAAATTGCGAACAGACAACAAAGTAATAACATTCATGCTACACACAAAGACACCTCCACTGAATTAAAACTTAAGTGATCTGGGTATTGGAATAGAATATAGAAAATGAAAATCGTATGGTAACGCAGATATGTCGATTTTAATGAGAGAAATGTTTGAAATGATTTTGTTATTTTCTCTCATTATTATGCATACTTCTACATGCAAATGTGGAATATTGTGCTGTTGATGAAATTCTATTTGGAATCAATTTAAATGTTTTGTTCTCATTTTAAAGAATAATTTTAATCAACAAACAACAATTTATCAATATGCACGATTCTGGAATGTATTTGAAATGTTTTATACATTTAGTAATGTTCTAAATGTTTAATGGAACATGAAGAAGCAAAGAAGAGTAAAATGAAGATCACATTATTTGCAGTAACAACAAAAAACCTAGCCAGAAAGAGTAAAAAATAGTGGATACCCAGAGGGAAACGAAGTGAGCTTACACACATAGAAGCCGAAAAGGTATATGGCTATATAAAAGATTATTTTGACATGGAGGAATAAAAGAAACCAGTAAAAGATGTAGTAGATGAGTGTATAGAGTGTCAACAGACGAAGATGTGGACTACCAAAACTAAGGAGGATACCACGAAGATAATTACAATAGAAACATTAGAGACATGGACATTTGAAGGCCATGGAAAGAGATGATACGAAAAGAAAAATATATTTTAAGATTGACTAATCATTTTAGAAAACACGTAAGTTTGACGGTCATTAAGAGACAGGATGGGGAAACAATATACAAATTATACTGTAGAGATGGATATAAAAGTTTAGAGCACCAAAAGAAATTTACGTTGATTGTGGAAAGCAAAGAAAGTTAAAGAAATGCTAGACTCCAGAATCATCAAACTTGTCTTCTATAGCCCATACTGCCATAATAAGAGCAAGATAATTGAGAGAAAGTTTTGAACAATGCGAGAATTTATACAAGTAAGCCTAAAAGAAAGAATTAAAACGAGCCGGAAAGATTCATTACCGGAGGTGAAATTTTCTATAAATGCAAAAACACAGAAAACGATAAATTTCAGATTAGCAGGTGTGATGTTCGGCAAAAAATAGACCGAAAACAATGGTTCAGCAATAAGAAAACAAATCGAGCAAATATAAGGATAAAAGATAAGAACAACTGAGAATAATATAAGACCCAAAGAATATTCAAGATCGGGAATTTTATCTGGGTAACAAAGAAGGTAAGGACAAAAGGATAAGATTGATTTGAGGGAACATACAATATCATAGAACAGATGTACTCCAGGAAAACATAGTAAACGGATATTAAGCGATGTGGAAAAGTTCTAAAATTTGAAAAAGAGGGGGAATGTTAGGATTATGTCCTCACCAAAATCTTGGTATGTTATTAATTTAAAAATGTAAAATTGTAAAACTTTAAAATTGTGAAGTTGTAAATTTGACATTGTGAGATTGTAAAATTTAAATTAAAATTTTAACTTATTCATATTTATATATTTAATTATAAAGGTTTGTGAATAGAAAATAGTGTTCCTGGGAAATTTGTTAAAAAAAATAGAAATTTGTATTTATATCTTGATTTCGATTCCAATAGGGGTTCATCAAATATGCCCAAACCTAGCCCATGTAACCTATTAGACTTCTTCCTTCCAGCATGACATTACACAACTAGATTTGAGATACTTATAACATTAAATTTTCTGGTAAACTGATGTTATATATTCTGATCTATCAATATACTGCTAATGACTGCCACCTAAGTGGATCGCGTGTCGAAGATGAAATATCAGCTTAGAAGTGTATTTAAATTATATTGATATTTAAAATAACTTTCGAAATAAAGATCTAAAAAAACTTCAGTACAGGCAAACGTTTCGATTGAAAAATAATTTTATTCCAAAGACATAATACGTTTAACTTTGGACATAACTAGCCATATAGAACTGTTTATAGTATATTATCTAATGAGCAACATATATTAAATTGGTTAAATGACAACAGAAATTTCTTTTAAAAGATATTAATGTTCTAATCAGTGCTTTTGGCGACCATTACAAAGTATAATTTAAGAGTATAATTTATAAAATTAAGAGTTACATTTTCTCACAGAATTATAACCAGATGTTTCAGATCAATGGCTTTATAGTAAAATTGCTTACAGTTCATTACTTACTTCTGAGAAAATCGTTTTTTAATTTAAAGTTTTTTTACAAGTCAATCATTATAATTGCCATTAAGGTCAAAGAATTATTGTATGAACTGAGTTCTCTAAAGCAATAAATTGACTGACATAAAATGAAAAAATATAAGTCATAGAAAGTCATTGCGTCAGTAAAACTCATTTATTAATTTCTATTTAATACCTTTGTTATCTCTTTGACAGAGTAATCAATTGGGCCTCCTATCTCTTTCAAGAATGGTATTGAGCCTATACGCTCTTTAGATGGTCCACCAAAATAAGTCTATAAGCCCCCCGAAAGACCTCCTACGGGGATTTCAGCCTTTCGCTTCCGCGCACCTTTGGCAATCCAGTCAGAAACGACCAGTCATGGATAGTAGTCCCATGTTTATGCATCCCTTTGAATGTGTCCGTGGACTTTACACAAACACAAAACGGGCATCTGAAGGTTCCTCTCGCAGTTAGGTCTGTAAGGCAGTAGTCCAGATGGGTTTCTAAAGGACTCGCTTCTGACTCTCATATAGAAGCAGCATTCGGATCGACAATGGGTACTTGAGTTGCGTTGTCTTCTCTTATCGTGTTCAGTGGTTGATTCCCTCCATTTGATTGTCTAGTTCTGCTCGGAAATATTTGGACTAATTGTTGAACATTTTTTCATATAGATAGTTACATTTCTTTCCATGGCATATAATGAGTATGCATTCATTTTTCTGCAGGCTATGGAAAAGTAAAACTTTAATAGAAAATAAGCCGCGCTGCGAAAAATGATTTTTGTGAAACTGTCAATTATTTGACTTTAAGATGCAAAAAAGCTCATGCATACATTCCGGCACAATCGTCAATTATTCAATATACCATCAATTCATCATTTATTAATCCAACAATCAGTTAGTCAGAATCACTGAATCACCCACTAAAGTCCGCGAGTTTATTTACAGGTGAGCCTTTCATCAATTCATCTTTCAGCAACATCATAGCAAGCAACCAACTGAATGCAGCATATCAAACCGTTAGATGTTAATGTTTCACTCTCTTTGTATGTTTGTTTGAGACTAGTTCAGGGTGATTAAATTGTAAGAACACTGGCTTTCATGTTACCCTATTTTATTTTTTATCGTTTATTCTTTTTTTGTCATTATTTTTATGATATCCTTTTCAAAAAATTTAAAAAGTTTTTCCAATAATTTAAATGATAGGAACTTTTAAACAACTCATCATCGGCAGTAGGACTCAAAAATTTTGCTGTTGCATATCTCCTAATCAGTATAAGGTTCCATTCCATTGGTTTTGTTGTAAGAATAGAAAAAATATAATATATTAAGTCATTCAACCAAGAAATAAAATAAATATAAATTTTAGTCATTATATTTTAAAAATTAAAGACTGGTCATAATTTTCAGAGTTTTGCTTCTCACGTTTAATTTTTCCATTCTTTTTATTAGCTTACATTATATATAAGATCAGCAAGGACGCCAATTCGATCGATTTCCGCTGGTAAGTGTCCAAGGGGATCACCAGGAATTACCGATGTCAACGAGCTGGACCTGTGGGTCGGTGGTTTAATCTCGAAGGTGATTCGGAAGATCGGGATGGAAGGTGGTCGGGGACGCCAGGACACTCCGCAGATGGGGTTTGATCGTGGATGCATCTCGCTGTGTTATGTCAGAGTAGGCAGGGACGCGAGGTTCGAGTTCTTTGACGCGTAGATTCTGTTCTCAGAGAGGATATCGATGGTCATTCTTGCTGGTGGCCGACAGCGTGAACGGAGGGGCATTGATGGCACTCGTGCTCGGCCGGCTGGTACTCGGGCAGCGAGTGTGAGTGGTGAAAGCGTCCGAGTTTGGTGACAATTTTAAGAACAAGCTTAGGAACATGGCGACAGCGACCGGGAGTATCGTGTTTGAGGACGAGGTGAACACAGAAATAAGTGAGAGGTGGGTCGTGTACGATCAAGAGACGAAGAGCAAGTTTTATCGTGAAGCAGGCTTGCACTACTGCAAGGTGGCGGTGGGCGCATACAATGTCAAGGACGGTCTGTTTGATTCGCACTTCTCGCGCAATGTGACAAAGCTGCTGGTGGTCGGGGCGAAGACGATAAAAAAAAATTAGGTGTTGATCGAGCTGCCGATGCGTACGGGGCTCGAGGGACACCAGGAAAGCAAAGGCGACATAAGTGCTCAGGGTGAACGGTGGCGAGCGGTGCATCGCCATGGGGCATGTGTATGACATGGTGTTCGGGCAGGCAGGCAGAAAGACTAATTGCTGTACCCTGATCACTGGTCACTCAAATTTGGGAGCAGACTGAACTCAGTGCCTCGCAAAGCGGTCCAAGGACAACAATTGAATTTTTTTGGCTACCGCGGGATCCGAGTTGAAATTCGGGAACAGACCGGACTCGGTTACTCGGGGAGCGGTCTAAGGGCCGCAAATTTGATTGACTTACTCTCCTTGCTGAATCAATGAACGTGACTTGATTGCAAGGGGCAAGTTGTGTATTAGATATTCCGTTTCTTTAAATCGGATGTTTGCCGATTTGGCGTTTTAGATAAATATATTTTTTAGCTCGTTGTGCTTGCATTCGACATTATTTAATAAATTATAAAATATATTTGAAAATAAAAAAAACAATGGTCGGCGCTATTTGTCGTTCGCTATTTTGTCGGGTCACCATATATATATATATATATATAT
>MQRK01219010.1:5495-20304 GCA_001938485.1 Girardia tigrina
AAAGATTTGTTTTTGGATTTGTATTGTGTTGTATTGCATGTTCATGATCGGAGCAATCATATTTAATGTCATTTGTGCAGATCGTAACCTCTGTTATCCTTACAATTCTAATTTTCCTTGATGGAAATTATTCGTCTTATTGTTTCATTGTTACTTTTACAATTGTGTACCTTGTTCTTATTTACCTTAACAATAAATAATCTTTTTCATGTATGAGAAATATTTTTAAGTTTTGGAATTTTTGCATTAGCTTTATTAATAATTTTTTACGTAATAATAAATTATTGATATTTATTACTTATTTTGATTTAGTATTAGCCTAATCGGCGGATATAATATTTATGATATCAAGATTTAGTGTTAAAATAATTATCATAATGTGTATTTAATGACAATGCATTAATGAATTATCAATTTATTCCGTTTTATATGAAATTCTAATCGATTTTGAAAAACAGACTCCGACTGATGGAGAAAATTTGAATGA
This sequence comes from Girardia tigrina, assembly GCA_001938485.1. Lineage (NCBI taxonomy): Eukaryota > Metazoa > Platyhelminthes > Tricladida > Dugesiidae > Girardia > Girardia tigrina. The sequence continues at coordinate 5,983 of MQRK01219010.1, forward strand.
TTGACCAAAATTTAAACATCTTTTTTCAAAAAAGATATTTATAATTAAACTGAGTTTCTTTTCTTAAAATAAGCACTCTTCCTTCCATTTTTCTATTTTATCTCTGTAATGATCTTCTCAATCATTAAAAAAATCCAATTCGAAAAATCGGATTAGAAATAAAAGGCCCGTGTTACAAATTGATTAAGAAAATATATTTAATTTTCTTTTAAAAAAATTAAAGGGAGAAAAATTATATATATATATTTATAAATATTATTTGTAATTTGTTTATTTAAAAAAGGAAAATTTTAATTGTTAAATTGTGAAAATTGTTCGATTCTGGAAAAATCCAGGTTGGAAGAAAATGTTAATTTTAATATTTTTTTATTCGATATTTTTTGATGATTGTGAAAGGAGAAAAAAATGACCTTGAGTTTTGCTTCGTTGGAGTAATTTCAGATACCTGTAAATACGAGTGTGTTTTTGAGTGATGAAAATAAATTCGATACGTGACTTAATATCGTTTTGAATTGATTGAAAAGTAAATTTCTTTTCTGGATGCTGAATTGTGCTAATCGCGATGTTGAGAAAAACCGCAAATATTAAAATTGCAAAAACATTGAATGATACGATTTTCGATGCGCCGATTCTTCTCGTCGATATTATCAAACTCGAATCGATTTTAGATCGAAATTTGAATAGAAATAATCAAGTAAACGGTGCAGTGTTTCTGTGTGATCGGCGAATAGAGAATTGTTACAATAAGATTGGTTTTTACAAAGCGAAATGTGAATCAATCAATTCGAAAATCGATACTGAAATGGTTAAAGTATTCTGTGAAAGATTCGAAAGATTTAATGACAAATCGAATTCGATAAACGTTGTTTTTCAAACTTTTCATCCATTCAAACCGTCATCGACTAAATGCACGAAAAACATCCGATATAATGCAATCGATTGTCGGCCGGATTACTGGCGTCGATCGCCGGCAATGATGTGGAATTTAGCAGTATCTCCTCCGTGCTAGAGAGAGAGTATTGAATCGGTCAACTTGAGGGGCGGGCTCGTGAGTGTCGATCCGATTTTCTCTATCAAATTTCGGTTGAGTGTCGCCTGGATCGAGTTCAGTTGCGGTGGATCGATTCTGCTGGTCGTCTTGATGACAGATGATGGTCGATTGGCGACTGTCGGGTTGTTCCATGTCGAGAGATCACTGCTGGAGAGTGGAGAATCGAATTTTTGTGAATATAAACCGAATACCGAGAGCCATTTGGTCGATTTGCGGTGGCATCCAAATGAGAAAGAGTCGTTTTTAGTGGTTTTGAACGATACGGTCTCACTGTTTTGTGTGAAAGAAAACAAAATCGATATTATAAATCAAACGCGTTTTGTGTATTCTGGAGTCCGAAGGGATTTGTCATTAATCAGTACGACAATTTGATGAATGAATTTTGATGAATGAGTGCGATCAAAGACATTTTTGGCTCTCTCAGAGCATCTCTATAGGCCCAGATGCTCTCATCTTCCGGACAATTCGGAAACATTCTGGTAGCAGATCGCGGTGGCCGGCATCTACCGGCACCAGAGAGGACATATTATCGTGAATTTTGTGTATCATTATTTGTTCGAGGTATTATTATTATTATATATATTAAAATATATATTTTTTATATAATAATTATATCATTTTTGATGGTATAAATTTTTGGGCATCCCCCTTCCCTTTACCGCGGCGTAAGGTAGGTGTGTCGACTGAAGGGCGAATTCCTCGGGATATAAAAGAGTTGAGGTTGTAAAGGGGGAACTGGAACCTCCTGGGATATGTTTTCAGATTTTCATGAAGACGCTCACAGACAAACACAATTACAAGCAGTTCTACTTGCAGTTATCCAAGATTATCAAATTGGAAATCCACGAAGACAGCGTCAAACGGAAGAAGATTTCAGAATTCCTGCGAACTCATTCAACATCGAGCGGTGACGAAATGACGAGTTTGAAGGATAACGTTATCCATTCGACGTATGTGGAGAGACTGACTAAACCGAGTTTCGAAGTTATGTTGATGGTGAATCCGATCGATGAGTTGAAGGAATACGATCGGAATAAAAAAACCTCGGTTAAGTTGTTTCCAATTATTTGTGAAGACGCTTACAGGTAAAACTATAACTTTGGAGGTCGAGTCCAGCGATACAATTGAGAATATTAAAGCGAAAATCCAAGACAAGGAAGGAGTCCCACCGGATTAACGTCGACTGATGTTCTCTGGAAAGCAGTTAAGGGATGGACGATCACTGAGCGATTTCAACATCCAGAAAGACTCCACATTACAAGTGCTAATCCGACTCCAAGGAGGAATGGAGTCGGACGATCTGGAGAGGACATTTTCAGATAGATTTAGACTAAAAAGATTTGAAAAAGGATTCCTCACCAGATTTCATAATAATCTGTTTGACGCTGAGACCGATGCAGAGAGAAAAGAGGCTAGACGACGGTACGAGGAGAAATACCTTCAAGTGATAGAAGAACTGTATGATTTAACTGTGTTCGGCATAAAATTTGAAAAAGAAGATCAGCTTCAAGACCTAGAAAAAGATCTCAAAGATCTAGAGTGGAAATATGAGGATATTGAACATATAATGCAAGGAAGGGAGAAAAAGTTGATTAATGCTGAAAGCGTGAGAAACAACGATGGGAGTGCAGCAGAAAACTGAACTTTGTCTGGGTTTCAAATATTACCTCGCAAGAGAAATATTTGATGTAATGTAATCTCACAGGAGATTAAATCTTTTGCAACCTTTAATACTGCCTCACAAGAGACAATCAAATAAAACAATTTATCTCGCAAGAGATGCTACCGATTTTTAATTCACAATTATCTCGCAAGAGATACCTTTTAATTTATTATCGCAATAATATTATTATTTTTAAACCACAATAACTGAACCAACAGCTTCAGTTGTTTTTGTTATTAAATATTACAATCGGCTTCAATAAACAGTTAATTTAACAATTGAGGATTCCAAAATTTAATTCTTTTAACCACTTTTTTAGCAAATATTTTTTCCCATTTTTTTTGTGATTTATTATAAAAATTAGGGTATTTATACCCATTATTGATTTATAAATTTTTTTTCATTTTGTTTTCCTTGGTGCACTTGCACCTAAATCAATGGCATAAATTCCAATTTCAAAATAAGTGCGCATGCACAACATTTTTCTTTCTACTTTGGAAAGGTGCACTTGCACCTAAATGTCAACAACTAGGTGCGCATGCACCGTACATTTTCCCATTATCACGGTGCACTTGCACCTTCATAGTTGGCATAAATTCCACTTAAATTGAATAAATTTTCTAATAATAACTAAGATATAAATAATTATAATAATAATAAATATAATAATAATACCAGTAACAACATTAATATGATTAAATAAGTAATAATAATTATTATAATTATAATAATAGTAATAATAATAATTTTAATAATACTACTAATAATAATATTAATAATAATTATAATCATTTATTAATAATACTGATATTCAATATATTAATAATAGTAATATGAATATTTAAATAATAATTACAATGATCATAGCAATGATTATATAAATAATTAATAATAAATTATAATAATACTAATAACAATAATACTAATAATACGAACATATCTCAAGGAATAATATTCCTATAAGCTTCCTCGCGTCCCTGAGCGCTTGCTCAAACAACGGGAAGTCAAAAAGGGATTATGCATCATCCGACTCTTTATATTTTATTTTTATTATTATTATAATATATATTTTATTTATTTTTTTATAGGTTACAATACACAATAGTCACTGATTTTTTAAATATTTATACATATTGTTAATATATTTTATTTCAGGATTCCAACAATATGAAAGTTGGAGAGCAGCGTTCAAGCATTGCATCGAACAGGCGAGTGCGTCCAAGGAGGAAAAACTTCTTCACTTGAGGAATTATTTGAGTGGGCCAGCCTTGAAGCTGATCGAGAGTTTAAGCTATGGGGAGTCTGCCTTCGAAAAAGTATTGCAACGTTTGGAGTCAAGGTTTGGAGGAGCTAGACGGCAGCATTTCTCAGTCTTGGAAGATATAGACAATTTTCGGGCCGTCAAAGAGGAGTCATTCGGGGAAATTTAGAAATTTGCCGAGCTGATAGAAAACGTGGTGGTGAGACTGAAGGAGATTAACAAGGAGCCGGAGCTACAGGACGGAGTTCTTCTTCAGATGTTGTTGAAGAAACTCCCAGCAAAGATGATATTGAAATATGAAAAATGGATTCACAACCAATTGGAGGAGAGAAGCGTCGAGAAGTTGCACAAATGGATACAGGAAGAAGCGAGTTTGAGGAGGGGTGTTCAGGAAACACTATTTGAAGTGAGTCCTCCTCGAAGAATAGATAAAGTGGCTTCCTATGTAACTTATGGCAACAACAGTGAATTGAGATCCAGGCAAGAGAGTTGGAGAAAATGTTTTAAATGCCTTAAGGGTCATTCACTGGACAAGTGTGCTGATTTCCATGAGCTGACTGTTGCGTCACGGTGTGACATTGTGAAAAAGGAGACATTGTGCTTCAACTGCCTCATGGGAAATCATCAAGTGAAGGATTGCAGATTCATAAAACGTTGTGGTCAGTGTGGTAAAAGGTATCACTCATTACTTCATTTTGACCAAGGAGAAAACTTTGAAAAGAAAACTGAAGAAACAAATGACAAAGAAACATCCTTTGTAACATCAGAGTCTGCAGCTACTAAAAATGGCCGAGTGGCATTAAGTACTGTTGCAGTGGAGTTAACACACAGAAGGAAAAGTGTGAAAATTAATGCGCTTCTGGACGATGCAAGTACTGAGACGTACATAACAGAGACTATCGTTAAGGAGCTGCCACTTAATGGAGAGAATCGGAGTCTCTCAGTTGGGGTCATCGTAGGAACCACGCGTCTCTTAAAGGTAAAGGAAATTGAAGTTACTTTAGGCAGCATCGACAAACATTTTCAGAAGAAAATAAATGCACTTGCATTGTCAACCATTGTTGGTGATATGAAAGCTTCTGACTGGAAAAAATTAGGTCCTCATTGGGATCATTCGAAAGACATCGAGTTTCCTCATTGTGAGAGGATGGGATCTATGGATATGCTCATCAGAGCAAATTATCTACATCTGCATGTAATGATAAAAGAAATTAGAGGGAAAACCGATTTGCCAGTGGAAAGAAAGACCTTTGGGATGAACGTGCATTGGGAAGTTGCCTTCTGACCAAGGAAATTCAAATCATGAGAAAATACTGTGGACCTTTCAGGTTAAACTCTTGAGGAAGAGATTACGCAAAACGTCGAATCGAGTGCTTCCGATGAACACGAAGAATCCGAAAAATCGCACCACGAGTTGGAGGAAAGGACGGAAATTGTTGAGAAACAACATGAAAATAAAATTAAAGAAAGTGTTTAAGAGTCGATGGAAATTAAAGATGTATCAATTGAAAACAATATCAAAATGTTAGAACATGAAAATCGAATGCAAAAGGTAGTTGAGGATGAGCAAGAAGAACATTGTGAGCACAGAGAGATCGAGGAACAAATCAAGGAATATGAGAATGGAGAAGAGTCTCCTGAGAATCCTCCTAAACTTCACGAAGAAATTACGGTTGAACAACAAGAGATTATTGTTCAAGAATCACTTGAACAACAGAAAGAAAGAGGTCAGCATATTGAAGAATCCATGGAAGTTCTTGATGAGTTCATAGTGTTTGAAAATATTAATTATGAATTTATTATCGAATCAAATGAAAATGAAAACGAAAAGAAAAATAAAGAGCATAATAAAGATTCTTCAGTTGATGAGGAAATTGAAAAGAAAGAAATCGGGATTGAAAAATCAGAATATTTATCTCAAAGACTCACAGAAAATGATTGGAAATTGCAGAAACGGTTAGCGGAATTTGGAGCAGATAATCAAATGTTCTCACAGATGGTTCATAGGGAAGAAAGTTCTCTGAAGGAAATAAACACTGAGAAACACTAAACCGAGTTTCAAGAATCAGTTGAATTAGAAAAAGAGTTTGACAGTCATAACGGAAAAGACATTTGCGAAGTTTGTGTTGAATTGGATCATCAGAACATACCTGAAATTCAAATCGATCAATCAACCATTGACAATTTTAAAATATTAATTTCGTCAATTGGCAAATTTGAAGAGAATGAAAACGAGAATAAATCAACTGAAATTCTGAGCGTAGAAGAATTACAAACAGATCAGAATCTCAACAAAAAGTTTTCAATTTATGATTTCTATAACGAACAAAAATACGAAAGAGACGGCGAAGATATCGGTGGAACATGTAAATGGATCAAAATGATAAACAATACAAAAGTAATTGGAGCAAAAATGGATAGTCTAGATCAGAGAGGATCGAAAGAGATGTTTAATATCGAAAAGGAGAAGTTCGTAAAAATGCTCCATGCAGAGTTCTAAAAAGATCTAGGGATCCAAACAAAGGTGCTCATGGAGATTCTGGTTCTTATTTCTTGGGTTTATTAGTGTTTGCTCTATTCGATTTCTCTGATGCCCTTGGCTATGTTGTATAATTTATATATATAATAACATTACACTGTCTAAATATATAAAAATAACTATATAGCTTTTTATTAATTTGTTTTAATGTATCACTTGTAATAAATAGACACAAGGCGGGAATTTGAAATTTGAATTGTAGATTCTTCAAATAAAGAACAGGACGGGACTTTGAATTGCTAATTCTCTAAATATAGTCGATTTTCAGTACAAAATCATGTCAATATGTTTTACACTTTCCTGGCTATCTTAGGATAGGCTAGAGTACTCCAATGTATTCTTTCTAAATGGAAAATGTTGAATAATGTGCAGTAAGGAGCCTAGACTAGCCCTTGATCTATCCAGTTTACCTACCATATCACTAATATTAGTATACAATCTATTGAAGCCATAAATGATTATGGTCAACATATTAATACTATGGAAACATATGAATATGAGCGATATATACTCGCTTATGTAAAAAAAGATGTACAATTGCGCAATTCTTCAACCTTTTCGTTGACTGTGATGCTTTATTTTATGTATATCAATATATGACTACAGGTAATTATACTATAAGACATGTATTACATATATCTTCATCATTGAAAAAAATGCATATATTACATGATTTTACATGAAAATCATGTATTTGTCTATGTTTTTCAGTAATTTATGTAAATTTTTATATATACATTCTTACAAAACCTATAAATAGTTTACACACTACATATAGATTATAGCCTGCCTAGGCCTACATATCACACATATATTGCATTTACATTGATGAATCAAGTTTCAGTGTGATATATAACCATAATATAATAATACAAATACGTAATAATATAATATATAACGTGTAAAACACCATAGAAACATTTGAACTGTGTTGACTGTGTTGTGAATCACTATATGATCATAACTTATGATCATATATTATGTAACAATAATATATATGTATATAATGTACTATATGTATATAAAATAATATACTAATATTAATGGTTGATATTGTGATGATTCTTCAGTAAATAGTTGATGATACACATAGTGATTATGTATAATATAAAACAATAATATAATACACATGTAACATATGTATTTTAAAATGTTCACTTTTTGAAAGGTTGATAAGGTAATGGTTGATACAATTAGGGTCATTTTTTATTGCTGTTAAGATAGATTTGAAGGTTTTTATATACAAATGGCTGTTCATGAGGTGATTTTGATGGTTGATGATATGGTTGTTAAGTTATATTTGATAGCTGATATGGTACTTTTTATGGTTGATAAAGTATATTTGACGGTTGCTGATATGTCTGATAAGGTACATGGTAATTTTGATGGTTGATGATATGGCTTGTAAGGTATTTTGATGGTTGATATGTCAATTTTGATGGTTGTTGATGTAAATTTCATGGTTGATGGTATGTTTGATACGGTATATTGGATAGTTGATATGGTAAATTTGATAGTTGCTTGTATGGCTGATAAGGTATATTGGATAGTTGATATGGCGATTTTGATAGTTTTTGAGGTAAATGTGATGGTTGATGATATGGTTGTTAAGGTATTTTTGAGGTTTCGTGTGGTAAATTTGATGGATAATGGGATGTATGATAAAGTATTTGGATATTTGATAGTATGATGGTAATGGTTGATAAGGTAGTTCTTATAGTATTTTATATATTATTCAGTATTTTCTGTATTTTTACATGTTCAGTGGTGCATGGATATGATGAATGCAATACGTTGACATAATGTATGCATGACGATATCACCTTGGATATGGTCATGTTTTGAATGGATGATACGATATTGGTTGATAACATAGTATAATATCACAATATAATACATACCTATAATATAATATTTGCACACATAATGTGTATATATTCGAAAAAGCACTACGTATCGATTTTTTCAATAATGTTGATATTGAATCTGATTATTCATATATGAGTTACTATCCATGTGTTCAAACAGATTTTGCATATTTTGCTTTCTTCACCTTATATACCCTATGAAAGTTCTCTCTCACTTTACATTATAAAACACAACATCTCAATAATTGATATGTGTGCGTTTTTCGAGAATCTAAGATTCTATTCCGGCTATTTACCTATGGGTTTATATACATGTGTTCAGACAGATTTTCGATATCTTACTACCTTCGCCCTCTATACCCTATGGGCACTCTCCCCACAGGGGGCATTTTGCCCCACTTTAAACTATATTATATGAAACATGAATATATTGCACTTTGCAATATCGAGAACTTATTGATTTTGTACACTTGTAAATGTGAAGTATTGATTTGCACATGTGCAGTATTGATTATCACATGTGTATTATTGATTAGCACATGCACAGTATTGAATAGCTCGTGTGCAACCTAGGCAGCACATGTACAGACGAGTGCAGTATTGATTTTTGCACTTTTTGTGTAATTTTCATGGTTTTAACATGTTTTCGATGATTTTTAAGGTGTTTTTCATGGTTTTTAAGGTAAGGGAGATGGTTTCTAAGGTGTTTTTGATTGTTTTTATATATAATATTAAAAGGTTATGTATCATTGTTACGGTAACCTAGGTACTTTTGATGCTTAATGTCCAGGCTCAGGTACTTTTGGTGATTGTGTATATGATATGTATAATGTCTATGCACGTTTTAAGTACAACAGCAGTTTTATAGATGTAGATTTTACATGTATAATAAAAGGTTATGTATCTTGGTTACGGTAACCATGGTACTTGTGATTATACTTGTGTGCATTAGAAGATTCATGAGGTATTGTTTGATGGTAAACAACATACATATATCATAGGGGTTTCAGATATATACGAAAAAATCGATTTTTAAGGACTTTTTTTGAGAATGTTGCTGTGGAATCTGAATGTACGTATATGTTTTACTATTCAAGTACATCAGCACTTTTTCGATATTCTGCTTCCTTGTGCGTCTAACATCGATGTGCATTTTGTGTAAATATGCACATTATGCTAATTATATTGAAAAGTAATCCATATATGAAAATTCTAATTGCACATTCAGATAAAGAATCAAAATGTTCATCAAAAACATGATATCATTTTTTGATAATAGCACTTTTAAAAAATTTTATGTATTGATTTTTGCATTTTTGCACGTGTGCAACTTAAAAAGCACTGTACAAGCACATTACGAATGTGCGGCACAATGCGCACTATCGATTAGAACTTCTGTGCACTGTGCAGGAATTGAGTAGTACTTTTTTCTATGGTTGCTAAGGAAAGGGTTACGGTTGCTATGGATACGGTAACCGTTACCATGGTTACAACCACCTTGAATCACTCTATCCGTTCCTATTGGAACCGAAACCGTAGCTAAGGAACCGGGAACCAATCAGAAGTGTTTCCAAGGTACTCGGGACCAATCGGAACCGTTGCTAGGGTAACCGGAACCGCTGCTAGGGTGATCTGAACCGTTGCTAGGGTGATCTGAACCGCTGCTAGGGTGATCTGAACCGTTGCTAGGGTGATCTGAACCGTTGCTAGGGTGATCGGGACCGTTGCTATAGTAACCATGACCTTTGCCATGGTTACCGGACCCGTTTCCATGGTAACCGTTGCCATGGTAACGGGGTACCCTCTGGGGGGTTAATTATTGATTGAGGGAGAAGCCCCATTTTTCCCCTACTAGTAATAAATTAATAATACTAATGGTATAATAATTCAAAAAATCATAATAAATAAATAAGCAAAATAATAGCAGTAAATCTAATTATAATAATAAAAATAAAAATATAATAATAGTAATAATTTTAAAATAAATGTCACGACCCTCTCGAGTGAAAACATTTTTGCAAGCTCAAGAGCCCCCAGTTGTAATTAAGGGTCAAGCACAACCTAATGACATTTTATAATCTATTTATCTACTCCTTTTGTCTGTGAATGGGTCGGACGCCTCTTCTTACTTGACATCTGACTAGCAGTGCCAAGCTCGACAGGACGGGCGATGCGCCCCCCGCCTAGTTCAGTATCGATAGGGGATGATTTTACGTATATTACTGTATTGTCTGTCAATATGTTGATCATGTTTGTTGCACTGCCGATTTGTTATGTGCATCGTTATACTTGCGGCAGATATACTACACTGTTGTGTAGTATATCTTGTCGAACTTGCGGCAATGTTGTGTCTGCATGGGAACTTGTGGCACTTTCATATCTGCTGGATCCATTTTCCTAAAAACATTATGATTATATAGGATTGTGTATTGTATATCAACTTATTATTTGTATTACGGCATTTGCATGTATATCGTTTATGTCATTTATATCATTTATATTACTTGTATTTATACCATCTCTATTTCTATCATTTGTACTTATATCGTTTATATTTATAACGTTTATATTTATATCATCTATATTTATATCAACAACAGGTTACCTAAATAATAATCTGTTAAGTCATAATTCAAGTTAGTAATTATAAATTTATTAAAGCTCATTCGCATCAATTCAACAATCAGATTAAATTCACCTGCTTCAGTTCACCTTTTGTGGGTTCACTGAACAGCTTTCTCAGCATTTATTGATTTAATGAAATCGTCATCAATCTGATTATTGTTTCGCACCGGTGGATACAATATCAACCAAGAGCTGTACTGATTCATCTAAGCGTAATGTGATTGCTTGTTGTACATAGTTTATAGGAACTGATCTCACGTCTGTGATAATCGGAATTTTGTCGTACCCTTCAGTGGGACTCTGATTCTCATCGTCAGCGTAAATCCTCAACTCATGTACGACCTCGAAGTCTCCCTTTCTGGATTGATGATTATCTCGGAACATTTTTTATGAAAACGGCGGCAACGACGACGACTGTGCTTAATACTTATTTGTTGAAACTAAAGGTTAGGCTCTGGTTATTAATTATATATGTGTAGAAAACCAAATTATAAATTTATACATTTATTAAATTAATAATAAAACCTTTCACAAAATTTAAAATTTACATTTATTTCGATTCAACAATTGCTCAAAAATTGTCCGGAGGAAGTTGATTCATGTTAAGCTTTGACTACTTAAGGTAGTGCTCGGTAATGGTTCTCGGATGTCCTCTCAAATGTTCGCTTCAAAAATTGTCTCAATGTATTCTTCTCTTCTATTGACGTAGTTGTCGTTAAAATTGTTCTCAATTGTTCGTTCTTCAAATGTTCAATACAAAAGCTACAGATGTCACAATTAGCGTTTGTATTTATAATGACATTCTTCATGTGTGTTGCTGTGTCTTTTCTTCGTGGACTAATTCTATTGGTGGAAACCGTGATTTTTGGAATTTCATTCGCTAAGGTCATAATGCACACCGATTTTACCAGAGATTACATCGAAATTACTCACTGATGAATTATTCTGATTCATAGCATGATGGTTATTTTAAGAAGCCTGGCTGACTCAAGTAAGTTTTAATTAATTCTTCGTATATTTTTAATTAATTTCTTAACTTTTCAGATGTCATAACTTCTTCTGGGAACCTGCCGTCGCTTCTCGGATTCCACTCAGGGACTCGTCCTGTGAAGATCTACTCGTAGAGGGTCGGATGATCTCTCAGTCCTACTGGATCGTTTAGTAAAGCTTCTTATTGTTTTCTGTCTGGTTATTAATTAATTTTTATTCTTTCAGGGCTGATAACCACTCTCACGGGTACGTCGTATTCTGACGGGTCACCGTCATGGAGGCGCCCCACGCTGCTCTATCAGGGAAGGGACGGACATTCATTTTCCTTCCTCGGGTTAATTTTTATTCGACTTTGTCTATCTTTTCTTTATGTCGTGTTTTTAGTTCTGCGCTCTATTAGTACTGCTTTGCCGGGTTATAAGAAACTCTGAGAGGTCAAGAAGGACTACACCATGGACCCATAAGTATTGTATAGTGCTAAGCTTATTAATAAATGTATTATATTGTTAAACGTCTCTTTTCTTATTTGTAAAAATGTCTTAACGCAGGTGTGAATGTATATATAAATTTTCGACCACAAAATAAATAATAACAATAATACTAAAGTAATAATACTAAAATAATAATAATAATATTAATAATAAAATAGTAATAATATTAATAATGAAATAATCATAATTTTAATTATAAAAATTTTAATATTAGTAAGTATAATAAATAATAAATAATGATATTACAGATTATTCAATAATAATAAGATTTATACTGTTTTCATGACTACCTTGACTCCCTGAGCACTGAGCTCAAACAAAAGGGAAGTTATGAATGAATTGATTGACACATTTTATTTTAATTTTAAAATGTTTATTATTTTTTTATAATTTATTTTTAGGAGGGTAAGGTTTTTATTTATTAAAAAAATTTTTTTAAATATATTCAGTTTCAGGACCTTAACAAATAGATACTTGTGCAGTCGTTTTACGGTCCAGTGAATCACTAAAGCTTCTTTTTGTGTTTGTGAATAATTACGTTCTGCACTTGACAATCGACGAGATATGAAAATAACTGGTTGACCTGACTGTTCCAAAACGGCCCCCCCAGTCCAAATTCCGAAGCATCTTTTGTGATGTAACATTTTTCTGACGGATTGAAGCTCTTTAACGACTTGCTCAAAATTATTTGTGATAAAAGATTTTTGTAAGCCTGATTTTCCTTCGGATTCCACGTGAATTGTTTCTGTGAGAGCCTTTCGAATAGTGGTTCTGCAATGGTGGAAAAATTAGGTATAAATTTACTGTAATATTGCATGAATCCTAAAAATGATTTTAGTTGATTCATTGTTGTTGGTTTTGGAGCTTTAATTATTGGTTGGATTCTTTCTTGATCTGGAGTTATACCGTTTCCGTCGATGCAGTAGCCCAAATATTTAATTTTCTGAACCCCAAAGATGGATTTAGACGCATTGAATTTCACATTGAATTGTTTTAACCTCTCAAGTATTGTTTCAAGTTCATTCTGTGTTCTTCCGATGATTTTCCGAAAACAATAAGATCGTCTTGATATGCTCTGACTCCTTGAATTCCTTTGATAACTTCATTAATTGTTGTCTGAAAAATATTTGGAGATACTGATAATCCAAATGAGAGAAAGTTTTATTGATAAAGTCCCCACATAGTATTGATGGTGGTCAGTTTTTTTGTTTGTTCGATTAGTGGTATCTGATGAAACGGCTGAGTGAGATGGATTTTTGAAAAAAAATAAGTTTCCTTTCAAATTAATGAACATTTCTTCAACGGATGGCGTAATTGATGCCATCTGTTCTAAATGTGGATTGATGGATATTCGATAATCTCCACATATTCTTGGTTGAACGTTTGGTTCCAGAGGCGTTACGATAGGAGTTGCCCATGAACTTGATTCGACGTATTGGATTATCCCTTCAAGAACTAGTTGGTCTAATTCTTTCTTGATGGACTCCTGTAAGCCCAACACCATCTGTCGAGCTTTGAGAAAGATTGGATTGGATGAAATTTTTATTGAAATTGGTGGAATTGTGATACCACCGTCCACTTTGCTGCACGTATATATGAAACTTTTTATATCTCCTGCAATTTGAACAACAAAATTTTAATTCAATTTGTTTTTGACAGCAAAATACAACTCAAAAGGCAATTCAAATATCATCAAATCTTAAAATGACAAAATTTTACAGATTGTTATTCAGCAATGTCCAATGACATTCGACAATATCCTTCCTTTCTTTTCATAGGAAGGAGAAATAGAGACAGTGAGATGTGCAGGATCAATTGATATATATATACATAT
>MQRK01219021.1:12342-29625 GCA_001938485.1 Girardia tigrina
GAACACTCGATGAATTTCCTCTTGGGTAATGGCTTCAATTTGGTGTAGGATGTTATCACGTAGGTCTTGCAAAGTTTGTGGTTTGTTTCGGTAAACCTTTTGCTTTATCGCTCCCCGCATGTAAAAGTCCAAAACACTTAGATCTGGGGATCTTGGCGGAATTAGAATTAACTTCGCAATAAATTTACTTTCGTCAATGATTAGATTGAATATCAAAATGATATTTTTTTTTAAAAAAATTTAAAACGCTCAGTGTCAAGGTCAAAGTGTGTAGGTATGTTTTTTGTTCACGAATCTATTTCATAGTTCGATTTCATAGAAATTTGCATTTAAAAAGTCTGCTACAACGCTGATTATCTAAAAATAAACCAGACAATGAAAGGTGCACAGTGACTTTCTGAACGCACTGTATAATAATTATTTTCGCACTCAAGATAAACATATTCATATAGTTTGCCATCACCAATTGCACCATTCTTATTTTTAATTTGTTTCCTTACTTTTGATACACTTCAAAATGTTTCCTTCGAAGAAAGTTGTTTAAATAGATAAAAGATAGCCCTATAAGATACTATTAGCATGATGTCAATGTCTATTTGTTGAAGAAGCATATTGGAGCTTTTGTGTCTTAGATACACCAGAAAGGCCTGTAAACTCACATGCATTGACAAAGAATGGAACACATCGAACATGATTTTTTATTGTCAGAATATCTTTCGGTGACTGTTACCTAATTCAGACAACCGACTTTTGACTGAAATGAAGCTCTAGACTTTGTATATCTCGGATATCAACAACCAGGGCTGCGCTATCTTCTTCCAATATTTGAATTTTAGAACTAATTATGCAATTATTTTCGCTATCATCAAGTATTCCAAGGTAAAGATTCTTAATACTGATATGTGAAACACATTAATTTCAATTAAAATAGTTAGTTATACCGATTTGATGATAACAACCACTGTATACTAATACTCTTGGTGACGTCTGAATTTGTGTATACAATAATTTGAGATTTTTGCCCAATACCAGCCGCAAAGTTCGTATATTTTTCACATTTTCGACTAAAAGCGTTTGAAAAAAAGTATTATGTCGATACTGAGGACAAATATTGATTTGTATGATGCCCAAGATAAATATCAATGTTGATAAACATATAATACATTATATTAGCTTCGTCGAAGACCCCTTTTCGAACGGTTCATATACTCCATAACTTATTTATCAAATCAAGTTGTATCGGCTCCCTGTCCTTAGCGATACAATGCGAAGACCGTGGTAATTTGTTTCTTGTACAGAAAAAATAAAGTCATGATAAAGTAAATTATTGAATCAAAATTTTAGTTTTCTAGAAAGGATTTGTTTTTTTTGTGAATAGAGTGAATTGTCACCGCTTTACTAAGAAAAAATTTACTAACACTTTTCATAAATTATTTTTATATATTCTGATTATTCAAAAATTCTAAATGACGGTAATGGGCTGTTCATTTAATACAAAAAATTCTAAATGACGGTAATGGGCTGTTCATTTAATACAAAACGCTTAAGGAGGGGGGTGGTCTGGTGATTTGTGACATTGAGGTTGGAGTTTCAGGAATTTGTTACATAACACTTTGGAAAAATAATTTGGCATTCTAATAAAAATTGTGAAATAAATTAACATTAAGAAATTATTATTAATAGTTATTATTATTAATTATTATTATTATTATTATTATTAATTATATATCAAAATATTTATATCGAAGGGCAATGAGTCATTTTCGAATTCACATACTAATACTTCACATTCATCTACTAAAACAATTAAGTTTCATTTCTTTGTTAACCTTCAGCGAATAAAGAAGCAAGCGAGACACATTTTAAAAAGAATTAATTATATTTTGGTGAATTGTCGCACAGAAAATTTGTGGTATGTATCAATTATATTTAAATTAGTGAAAGTTTACTGAATTCAATTCAAAAGCAAGAAATTTCTTCGTAATAAAATATGTTGAAAAATTTCATTCTTTCATGAAATTCTCAGAATACGGTAAAATAATTTTAGGGTTAACCAGTAAATCAAAAAAGAACTAGATTTATTTAAAGTTTGGATACCTATTTGGCTTGCCCTTGGGTGGAGGACAAATAACGTAGAAAGTTGACTGAGTGAAGGAAATGAAACAATTTATATTTTTTGATTATTAAATAAAAGTTTAAAAACTAAAAATCTTGGTGTTATTTAACTTTTGGGGGTTGGTAGATCTATTTGTGACATTAGAGTGGTGGGTCGAAAATTCCGATTTTTTTGCGTTACGTATTAATTGAACAGCCCCTAAATTGGTAACATTAAAATTAAGGATGCCATTTTCTAAAATTTGTTTTAGTAATTAATTTTGGATAATTTTCTGCCATAAAAAAATACTTAACATTAGTTTTGTAGCTTTTATATGAAAGTAGGGATTATGTTATCGATAATGCCATCAGACTATTTGAAAATTAAAAAATCGAGATATGTTTGATAACAAATCTCTAACACCACTTAGTTTCTGATCTAATCTAGTTTCTAATTGTAAATCTAATGGTGGAAACGCTACACGTGTTAAAGAGAATTCTCATAATTTTTTTAAAACGGAACGAAGACGGGTAGAATATGAGAGTAATATTGTCGAACACAATTTAAATTGTTTGAAGTAGATAGATGAAAATGATTTTAAATTCAATGTAATATATTGTTAAGAATTTTGGAAGAGGGACGTATCATACGTTGAATTTTGTATGTTAAGTTTGATAAATTGATAAATTTTTGTTAATGTTTTGTTAATAAACAATTATTCGAACAAATTTTCATTTAAAATGATTTTCAGATTTTATTTTTACCTTTTTAATTTGTGATGAAAATAAATGCGTAAAACCCATGTTGGTGTTCTTAAAAATGACATTAGGCGATTTGTTAAAATAAATACTATAATAAACTTGAAAAAAGGACGTCATTATTTTATATTAATAAAAATATAAGTCAAATTAAAAATTAATTCTCAAAATTTTATTCAGATGGTCGATTCCGTGTTAGAAGTTACTTGTGAAAGTGTTCGACAATCATCTTTAAAGAATTCTAAAGTTTGGATTTATAGATTTTGGAAATCTTTACTCTACAAATGGTCATCAGATTCCACTATAAATATTGTTATAGCTACATCACAAATCGATTATCAACGATTGAGAGATATTGCTGACATATCTCTTTTATTACGCGCAACCTCACAAATTATAAGTTTATATATACCGTATCATTGCGATGATACCGGTTCATGCAAGAATCTTGGAGAGGTGAAAACGAAAACCTTATCGAAGTATAATCCCAGTGAACAAATTTGGATTGAATACGAAATATTCAACAAAATTATCATTCCGAAATACGGAATCGGTTGTAACTTTATTGCAGGAGTAATGCCGAATAATAAAGTGGAAATCATGTTAACGTCTTGTAGGTTTCACGGAATAGATTTCGATAGTTCGTCTATTAACAGTGTTCAATTCATGGAAATGTCTGAATTGCAATTCGACAAAGATTTTATCAGCACACTCCAATCTTGAAATATCACAAGGATTTATTTTCGGATTATTATAATTATTATTTCCATATAATCTTACTGCTGGTGTTGATACAACACTGGAAAAAAAAGTAATCAAAAGAAATTTTTTTAATTGCTTGATTTAATTTTAATTTAATTATATAATAGTTTATTTACACTATCGATTTTGACCAATTTTATTGACAATCAAATGTTTATTTAAATTTCATTTTTGGTTTGTTTCGGTCAATGTTTCCCAAAGATTGGGTTCCATCCCACTTGGGAAACAATCGTTGAATTTTCAGAGGTAAATAAAAAATTGTTATCTTAATACATTGATAAAATATCAATAGAACTAAATCAATTTATATGAGGCTTTCAAGTATGAAATTTGTTGACATAATTACAATAAATTCAAATAGTAATTTGACAATAACTTTTGTTTAAAAAGTAATTATTTAAAATTGAATACCCAACAATTGTGATCATCTTAAATTTGCTCTTTACCGAATATCACCTCCTCAGATATGGGATGGAATATCAATACCACCAACATTCAAATAAAAAGAGATTTTACAAATTATAAGTAAAATAAAATAATGGTTTATTCATTTTAATGAGAAGTCTACTGTTGCTTGTTTTCTGAGGGGATGGAGATCATTAGTTAAATTGTAGACCAGCAGTCGGCAACCTTTTTGAGTCATGGGTAATATTCGCACAAAATGTAACGTTTTACAATCCATGGCGGGTAAGTGGACCTTTTAGTAAATAGTAAAATATGAAATTAAAATCAGGTGCAATAGTTTACTTAGAACATTTATATTCTTAATTTAAGATACTAAGTTTTAGTATTAAGTAAAACCAAACCAAAAAATTAATTTATTTACAAATCTTCTATCATTAGTCTTTGAGATTAATGACTTCCATTAATGTTGCATCTCTTTAGTTAATTTGAACAAGTCCGGCTTTTATTCAGTTGTTTTTAGTCAAACGCAGTCATCAGAATTGTCAATAGTCATATTCGTCCTGTTTTTATTTAAAATATATTTCATTTTTGAAAATGTATGCTCACATTTATAGCTAGAACCAAAAGCGGATAAAATACCAAATTCAATTTTTGAAATTCAAAAACTTTGATGGAAAGGATGCACAACACGTCTTTATCATATCAAGATGATTATGATCTATATTTTTTTTAAATTTTGGCTTAATAATCAAAATTTATCAGTCCATAAAGTTGAACTTTTAAAATCAATCAACTCTAAATTAAAATTTGAGATTCTAAGAAACTTAAAATATTATAATTCTAAAATGGTTTCATCAACTTTATTGGTCCATGATTTTTAGAGTTTGAAATCTCTTTGCGAATTCATAGTTAATATTCTATATGAAGGTGTCAAAAGATTTTATATCGTCCTCTTTAATATTTGCTTTTTTATGCTCTAATTTTAGCTTTGGAAAAAACTCAAATGTATGAGTTTTTAAATCCACTTGAAATAAAATTATTTTTAACAAAAACTCTTTCATTCCTCAAACATGTTTAGAATTGTCTGATTATTACTCTGAAGTTGTACGTTAAATTCATTATAATGTTTCGTTATGTCAGTTAAAAGGAGAAGTTTTAAGAACCATTGACTGTACTTTGAAGATTAATTGTTATTTATTTAAAATAAATTCTTGCACAAAAAATTGTATTTTTTTGTATTGTATTTTTCCACCTTTAAGAAAACCTAATATTTATTTTTAAAAAATTAAATAAATTTTCACAAGTATAATATCTGTGTCACTTCAAATGAGTGAGCGGGTCACTTTGTTACCCGTGAGCCATACTACTCAATCCATGAAATAGGAAATTAATTTTCAAAATTTACTACATCAAGAAATCTTTTTAGTGAATTTTAAAAAAGATAGAAGAAAATCAGGATTTGAATTTCATCGACACCTGGAAGAATGTTTCCATCCGAAACTGCATCTTTTTCGCAACATCAGAAATTTTGGAAGAAACTTTCACTTTGATTGAATGCTAGAAAAACTTTGGCCGAAGTGCGTTACAAATGATAAATCTACTGATTCAGCCAAGTACATCTTGCCAATGACGATGGAAACGATTAATAAAGGATTGAACTGTTAAATATCTGAAAGCTTTTTCATGGAACATGGTACTAAACCATTATGTATGTGACACTTTCAAAAAGATTCGCAGCTCTGTATGTTAAAAGGTAAAGAACTTCAGAAAGATTTATTTGGTACAAAATGTGCAAATACGTAATACAGAATGTTATTAATAACCTTTAATAACCTAGAGTTTCAATTTTGATACCAATCTTTTAAACCGAATGTTCACATTACTATTATTTTTTTTATAGGTTGGCTGTAAGTATTTTACTGTTGTATAATATTCTTTCCAACGAAATTAAAAAAAAATCAAATGTCATTATTGTTTTATTTTATCTATGACATTATCTATTACTTGCGGGGCAAAGTGAACAAGTAAACACATTTTACTAAGTTACTAAAATCAGGCTACTAAGAATTAAGTCATTTAGTGCATCTGACACATCTTATAGCGATATTAGTATTGACATACGAAGCAAGCATCAAAGAAGGATTTCTAGTTCGGATGAAAGTAATTAATAAAAACAGTATTAATCATGTTCATTAGTTATGTACATTTTTTAATTTTTTATTTTTGTAAAAAATAAATACACCTGAATAAGATCATTTTAAAATTCAAACTTTTACTCTTCTTGCATATTTTTATCTTTTATATTTGAGGGTTCATTGCTAAAAAATGGCAACTATTCGTTCATTGACGGTTTACTAGATTATTAGCAAACATCGGAACGAGTACGACATTTGAATGTAAATTGCATTTGTATTTTATTCGAAAACGCGTAATTTTGTTTTAATCTTCTATTTCACTTAACATTCATTAAGTAGATCTACTGTATTCATCCGTGTATAAGACCCCCTTTTTGTTAAAATTTAATAAACATTTAACGCGAATTTTCAAAAATTAGTAAATATTTGAAATATTTCTCCAACACAAAAGATTTCAATTTATTTTCTGGAATGAAATTTTGAACATTATTCCAAAAATACACACCAAAAAAATAAGGGAGGTATCTTAGACACGGAAAATATGGTATATCAAAATATTTATTTAACTACTGTGAGATATTATAAAATTAAATTTAATTAAATAAAATATTGTGCAATCAACAAATTTAGAATACTTCTAAATTTGTATTATATAACTATTACGGGGTAAAGAGCAAAGTTAAGCTTTGACTCTCCTTTTATTCTGTATATAACTGATGTTTGTGTGTTTGTGTTTTAGTTTATTAAATATATTTTAGTGCAGATCTTTTATCTTCTAACAACTACAGTCAGACCTCTCGTATCCGACCCTCTCCTAAATGTCACCCTCTCATTTCATAACTTTGGAGGGGAGAAATGCAGATGGGGAAAAAGATCAGTGGGAGAAAGGAGCAATCAATCTGGGAAGGCCTTTGAGTGTACATATAGTGGCTATTTGGGGATGATGCAGTGTTGGAAATTTCATTAACCGCATCATTCACAGAGACCCTACTGTATCAAGGGAAACATACATAAAGTCCTTAATTCGATCAGGAAGACTCAATAGGACAAGAACTACTGCGCCGAAGCTGATAAACAAGAGAAAAACGTCACCAATGTCAAGTAGAAAGATACTATAAGGAGACACTAAAAGGGACCACGCGATGTCAGCCTCCGCTAATCCTGATGAGCCCGAGACACAACAACAGCAATTGCCATTTCCATGTACACTATGTAAAATATCATATATATAACATAGGTGGCTGACAAGACACCTCTACCGGGGTCATTAATTGGAGTAGATAGAAGAAGTTGGATAACCGATAATGACACCAGCGCAAACCAGTTCAACAAATAACACAGAGCAGAGTCGTAGAAAATATCAACATTCCAGGCTACCAGATTCAGTCCGTGACGGACACCCAGACTATCTCGACGACGGTGGAGGAAGCGTTAGGTAATGAAGAAGCACATTTGACTTTTAGGATTACAGATCTAACGGCAAGTTCAGAAGTCCATTTCGCTGCTGTACGGTCCACAAATACAGTCAAATGTATGCAGAACCATGTCTATGCAACCCCTGGGTGATCGTTTCTCAAAGGGAAACTGAAAAGATCTCGGAGACCGAAATTATCCAACCCCGTAGGCCTATCGGGGCTGCTAGTGATTCTTTAGTTTCGGTGCTCAATACCATGCGAAAGAGATGGGAAACCAACAATAACTTTAGGAGTGAATTTTTAATTAATTAAATAGTTTTACTAAAATTTCTTCATTGAAATTGTTTTAATTTTATTCTATTCAAATCAGACAATAATATCAATCAATATCAGACACAATAAGACCAAGAAATTAATAATAAAATTTATTATATATAAAAATTGTTCTGCAAGAGGATTTAAATTTTTACAGATTCATCTCCGCCACCGATCGAATGTGGAGTCGTTTTAAGGAGTTTCGCTTGATTATTGCTTGTCTCCTCGTCGTCCAGATCTGCGGCCGCTGTCCGTTTTTTTGCATTAGCGGATTTGCTGCCGTTGCAAATGCTGACGGCATTTGTTGGGGTTGGGAACTTAAATGTAACGATGACACAAGTCATGTTGTCGCAGCCGGTACCGTCACCGGATGTATTAGGGGCCAGGCAGTGGGAGAAGATCTGTCGGTGTTATTAGCGTTCATTATTGATTGATAATGATTTTTTTGTGAAAATCCATAAATATTCATTGATTCAGTTAATAAAAACCAGATTTTTTTCATTTTTTTTGTATCGATAAACATATATAAAAAACAAAAATACAAATATATAAATCAAAATTTAAGTAGATAGTCGTAAACAAAGAAATATGCGCTCGATTTCATTTTTTCGAAAAAATGATCACCAAGTAAATCAAAAAAAATATTTTTTTTCATATCCATTCTTTATGCGGGCAGAACTCTAATAGGCCAACCGATTTTTTTGTAGAAGGGAAAAATTACGATTACATTTTTTAATAAATTTATAATCTTATTAGCGGATCTATTGCATATCATCGAATTTTTTTCCTCGAAAATTGATTTGAATAGAATGCAATCAATTAATCATTAAAAACCCTCAATGAAGTTGTCGTGAGTGCATTTTGAACGTTAATTTTAGGGTCCAAATATCTTATTTATAACTCTTCACATGTCACTGTCTCCCAGTAATTCTTAAATTGAGGGCACAGAATTTTAAATTTATGGATATTTATTTCCCCTTTGCAATGTTTACTATGTCCCACAATGTTACTTCCACTTTCCTTACGACTGTGTGCCTGGATTCTCTTACATAGATGACGCGACGTCTCTCCAATGTTTGTAGCATTACACTTATTACATGTATATTGGTAAATGAGATCCAAACACAATCCTAACGGTGTTGAAGATTTATTACTAAACATACTTTTGATTTTTTGGGTACGAGGGATTATTTTTTCAAAAAATTAGTTGTTTTGACGATGACGGTTAATTCATCGAAATTAATAAACATTTTCGAATTGCCATAGTTTTTCAAATTCATTTACATTTCTATTTAATACAGTTTAAACATTTGTGGATAATCGCAAAAACGTTTTTTTTTGCAATAAAAAATTTGATTTATTAGTTTGATCAAAGTTTCACATCATCATTTATTGCAATAAATTAATAATAATGCATGGAAGAAAAAAAACCAAAACATTTCTATTTAAAAAGGTAAAAAAACAATGACAAATTTTTGTTATCATAAATGATTCATAAATTCATTGAGAAAACTAAGTTTTATTCTTGCAATATATTTCGGTGGATTTTCCACCATTATCGGGCATAATTACCGACATTTGTGCTACCTTATATTTTAAAATAAGGATTATGTAATAAAGTTTTGCAATAGCCAATAAAATAAATTTTGTAAGTCAAATTATATTGAACAGTGTTTAAAGGAAATCAAATTTTATTATTCTTCTGAGTAATATAGTCATAATATGAACTTGTATCATAATCATAATTTCTATCTTTGGAAGATAATGTTCATATTATGTCCATATTATTCAGAAGAATAATAAAATTTGATTTCCTTTAAAAACGTGTTCAATATTATTTTACTAACACAGTTAAAAAAATCTTTTATCTTTCATTAAAAAAATCAACATAAAAAATTTAATTGTTTTAAAATTATTTTATAAATTGTCAAAAACATTTGATTAATTGTTAAAACTCATTTGGAAAATTGTCAATACTAAATGAGAAATCCTAGATATCAAAGAGGATCTTAATTTATTAATCCGTTACGTGAAGATCACGGTTGATTCATCGAAATATATTATCGATAAATATTAGGTTGGAGAAAATGTAATCCATTATTTTAATTCATTATTTATCGATCAAGCAATTTCAAATTTATGTTCTTTGTCAAGGTATCATTTCACAGTAATTTCACAAAAAAATTTTTGCTTTTTTTATTCAGTTCTGAGTTACAGGGTGTTAAAAATGGAAGTCAACAAAGAAAAAAATTCGGTACATTTTACAGTTTTTATTCGATAAAGGTGAAAATGCAAGCCAGGCGGCTGTTACTGTGAATGGTGTTTATGGTGCCAATACTGTAACAGCTAATTACACACAATTTTGGTGTCGTCGATTCCGTGGATGCATTTTTGATAGGCAGGCATATCGTTGAAAATGTCGATAAAATCTCAGTAATGATAGAAGTTGACCGACATGTTAGTAGTCGTAGCATCGCACAGGAGTGCGATGATCGACTACAAAACGGTTTTAAACCATTTGGGCAAAGCAGGATTCAAAAAGAAACTTGATGTTTCGGTAACACCAAAAACAAGATGGATCGAATTTCCATCTGCGAAGCGTTGGCCAAACGAAATGAAATCGACCCATTTCTTAAACGGACGGTTACTGGGGATGAGAAATTGGTCACATACAACAATAGTGTACGAAAAAGATCGTGGTCAAAGCACGGTGAAGTACCTCAAACGGTCGACAAACCAGGACTAACGACCAGGAAGGTTCTACTGTGTATTTGGTTGGACTGGAAAGGAATCATTTATTATGAGTTGCTTCCGTATGGCCAAACACTAAATTCATATCTGTAATGTGAACAACTGGACCGTTTGAAGATAGCAATTGATGAGTTCCATCACGACAACGCCAGACCACATACGTCTGTAGTGTGTAGTGACTCGCCAGAAACTCAGGGAGCTTGGTTGGGAAGTTTTAATGCATCCCCCATATATTCCGGACCTGGCACCAAGTGATTACCACCTTTCTGAGTGATAAGAAATTTGGATCAATAGAAGATTGTGAAAATCGATTACTACAGTTTTTCGCCAATAAGGACCAAGACTTCTACGAGAGAGGCATTATGAAGCTACCTTCAAAATGGCAACTAATTATACAACAAATCGGTGCATATTTGATTCCAAGAGGACAATCCGAAACATGTTAAATGAAGTTTTGAATTTCACCCCAAAATAATGGATTTATTTTTCCCCAGCCTAATATATTTTTTAATGGATGAGTGTTGTTTTTATTCGTAAAATTGAGATGCTGCTTATAATAATAATGATAGAATTAATTAATACTTATTAATTAATTAATAAGAATTAATTAATACTGATGATGATTATGATAATAATTATATTATTAATAGTTATAATGATACTAAGTATAATATTAATAATAAAGATAATTTTATAATAGTACTAAATTTTTATCATAATATTTATTTTTTTATTCAAAAACGCTTTTGACAGTGTGTGGCACGAAGCACTATGGCACACAACGAATAAACACAACATAGGAAAACATATCACGAAAATTATTAAGAGCCTTTACGAAGATGCAAAGACAAAAGTGTTGACAAGTGAGCAATTTAGCGACTGGTTTAAATCGTCAGTAGGAGTAAGACAAGGTTGCATTCTTTCACCAACACTGTTCAACCTTTTCTTGAGAATTGTTATGGAAGCAATAGACGATCTAGATGATGTTGAAATAAGCTGCGGAGGAACAAGAATAACCAACCTACGATTTTCTGATGACATAGACCTAATCGGCAAAGATGAGGCAGAGATTCAGGAACTTACGAACAGATTACAAAAAACGTCAAACAAATTTGGAATGGAAATCAACAGACAAAAAAGCAAAGTAATGGTTTAAGGAAACCATAACAACGTAGTTAAACAGGAGATTTTCATTGAAGAGGAGAAGCTGGAACAAGTTAAGAGTTTAAAATATTTAGGCTCTACTATCACAGAGAACGGGGGAGTGAAGAAGAAATCAGAAGCTGGATTGGTATTTCAACAGACAATAAATCAGAATGCTGAAGATCACGTGGAAAGAAAAGAAGACAAACGACTTTGTCAGGAGGAGAATGACAGAAATACTGGGTAAAAAACCGGAATCAATAGAAGAGACAATCAAGAGAAGGAAGCTGAATTTCGACGGACATCAGATAAGAAAACAAGCACTAGCAAAGGTTATGATTGAGGGAAGATTGGAAGGAGAAAGACCGAGAGGAAGACCAGAGGCAATGGATGGACGATTTAAAAGAATGGAGTCGATTGAGTATAGAATATCTGAGAAAAGAAGCTACAAATAGAAAGATGTGGCGAAAAAATGTTTATAATTGGGTGCACACACGTTCCAACGGCTACAGTCACAAAGAAGAAGAGTTCTATATTGTGAGGAATATGTGGTGTGTTAATGTTTTTGTGTAGTGTTTGCATGTGTAAATGTTGTGTGTTGATTTGGGTTTGTGTCTCTCCTAATCTCCTAATTTTAATTCTTATATAATCTGAAACTAATTTATTCAAATTTAGATTTAATATTCAAATTTTTAATTTTGTAAATTTTTGAATAATTAAAATCAAATTAATGTTTAAATATGATTTAAATTAAATAATTTTTTTCAAGTTGGTTCAGATGGTAATGAGGAGTATTAATCATTGAGTGATGGATGGAAGTGCGGGCGATACTATTGATTGTCAATGTAATAAATGTTCTGTCAAATGTGTGAGTTCTCATAACAATGTATTTTTGTTTTATGTTACAAACCTTGTTTCAGATTGCAGTCAATATTGTTAATCTTACAAATATCGTTATCATTCTTTATTCTTTCAGTAGGTTTAATAACGATTTGTTCACTTCCATTTAGCGAGAGTATTAACGAGAGAGTTAAAAAAGTATCACTTGTTTCAGAAGGTATTATAAAGGGTGGGCCAAAAGTAACTACATAATTTATTCTGTTGAAATTTTTTTCAGGTTTACTTTTGTTTAAAATTTTTAAAATTATTTTATTCCACGGGCCTTGAATTTTTATCATGCCAAGATACAACGACTGTCAAATAATGCTTATTACAAAGGTTACACCATCTCTTAGAAAATCCAAAAAACTAAGTTATACACCTAATAGATAAACAAAGTATAAAGCTCAAAAACCGCCATTATTTTTCGACCAACCTAATATAATATAACTTTTAAAGATTATTTCTGTTGTATTGTTTGTTGAATTTAATAAAAGGAAAAGAAACTATAGGTCAAATAAATTGTGTTGTTACTTTTGCCCCACACTTTATTAAGATCTCCTGGTCCAAAAGAAATATAAAATCGGCAATCAATCGATTAATTGGGTTAAATATTTTTACCTGAAAATGAAATTATAAAACTGTCGAAATGGAACTTTAATTGGGGTAACGACAGAGAATGAATATCAATTAATGGAATATACAAATCAATAAAAACAAAGTAGTAAACCTGTGAAATGAGTTCCGTGTGACTCATGGCCGAGATTCGTTTCTTGATAAACTCAACGAGCTGTTGGCTGGAGAACGAGTTCCAGATTCCATCGCATGCCAGCACCAAGAACTCGTCCTCTCCGGGCCTCAAATCAATCGTCTGAACGTCTGGGAGCGCCGAGATCATTTGGTCACGCATGGCAATTTGTTTATTCTTCTTGTAACTATGATCACCGATCGACCGACTCAAATTAAGACCGCCATTCACTCTGCCGTCCTCACTGAGCATTCCCCCGGCCCGAGTAATTCTCTCACTCTCGATTTCATCCTCGGGTTTGTGATCGATGGATAAATCAATCGCTTCACCGTTCCGACAAAGTACGCACCGAGAATCGCCAACATTCGCCACATAAACCCGCATCAATTTCCGATCGATTATTGAAAGAACCGCTGTGGAACCACTATCGAATCCGGGCGCGCTTCGGAGATATTGAAACGGTGGGAAGCATGAATTATTCTCATCATTTTTTCCTTCTTCATCATCTTCGTCATCGTCTTCTTCCTCCTCCTCTTCGTCCTCGTCTTCTTCTTCCTCTTCATCCTCCTCCTCCTCATCCTCATTTTCTGCCACGTTCTCGTCTCCCAGAACAAACTCTTCATCATCTTCGTCGTCCTCTTCCTCGTCTTCTCCCTCTTCTTCCACTGAGTCTACTTCTTCCAGTATCTTTTTCTTTCCCGATTTTCCTTCTTCGGTATTAATGTCCAGTGCGGGTTTTTTCTTCTTTCCGTTCGGCTTTTCCTTTTCTTCTTCATCGCCGCTCGAATCCGACTTCAATTCCATTTGGTATTTTTTCAATATTTCACTCAGCGGAGTCAAAGCTTCTTGTTTCAACAGAACGGCATCATCATCCTCTTCTTCGTCATCGTCGTTTTCACTCTTCATTTCTTCGATATTTGCCAATTTCTTCAGAATTTCTTGGGTCTAGAAAAAGGAATTCCATGGTTAAGCATAGACAATAATAATTGATATATATCATTGACAATAAATAAATTGTAATTGAGAAATAAAACTACTGGCTGTAAATAGATTTTTTACTTTACAATGTGTATATTCTGAAGTTAAAATCAATTATTTGTTGAACAACTTGGGAAGAACGAATGAAACCTGGTACAGTTGAGAGAAAGTGAAAGAAAGAATCAAGAAAGGATCCCAGAAGATCCGGGATGTGAGACCAGTGCTGAAGAGCTCCAAACTGAGTATGAGGAATAAGAAAGTTATCAACGCATGCATATCCTCCGTAGTCTACTACGCCTGTGAAAGCTGGAGAACTGCGGACAAGAACATTAAGAAATTGCATGCCCTTCATAACCTATGCACGCGCATAGTTAGGAAGAAACACAAAATTGAAAAGATCCATGCGGACATCCTGGACATTGGACTCCCACATCCCATATTATCGCGAGTAAACGGCTTACTTTCCACAGTAAGACGGAAACTTCAGAGGAGTACGAGACAATCAAACGAATCTGGAAGGGAGAAATACAAATGGGGAAAAAGATCAGTGGGAGAAAGAAGCAATCAATTTCGGAATGCCTTCGAGTGGACATACAGTGGCTATTTGGGGATGATGCGGTGTATGGAGATTTCATTAACCGCATCATTAACAGAGATCCTACTGTATCGAGGGAAACATACATAAACTCCTTAATTCGATCAGGAAGACTCAATAGGACAAGAACAACTGTACCGAAGCTGATCAATGAGAGAGACAAACGTCACCAATGTCCAGTAGAAAGATGCTACAAGGAGTTTGCCGAAAAGAAGGAGCTGAGCAGACACATGAAAAGGGACCACGCGGTGTCCGCTTCCGCTAATCCTGATCAGCTCAATGAGATACGACAACAGCAATTGCCATTCCCATGTACACTATGCAAAAAGTCGTACAAAACGAAGGGGTGGCTGACCAGGCACCTCTACCGGGATCATAAATTGGAGGAGACAGAAGACGTTGGAGAACCGACAATGACACCAGCGCAAACCAGTACAACCACAGAAGAAACCTCAAAATTTCAGGCAACCAGATTCAATCCGTGACGGATCCCCGACTATCTCGACGGCGGTGAGAAACACATCTGACTTTTAGGATTGCAGATCTAACTGCGAAGGGGAGAGTTCAAGTGTCCCTTTCGCGGCTGTACGAAGTCCACGAATACAGCCAAAGGTATGCAGAACCATGGCTATACAACCCCTGGATGGTCGTTTCTCACAGGGAAGCCGAAAAGATCTCGGAGACCGAAACTATCCGACCCGTAGGAGGTCTATCAGGGGCTGCTAGTGATTCTTTAGTTTGGGTGGACCCTCTAAAGAGCCTAGAGGCTCAATACCATTCGAAAGAGATGGGAGGACCACGGTTGAGAGAACACAGCGTTCTCTCGGATTTCCATTTAGTCAGACATTTCAATCAAATTGCATCGATGAGATTTCGGATTGTTTGGGCTTTGATGGGAAGGCTTACAGGACCGATTGACGGCCGATCATATTGACAGTTTGGTGATATTATTTGAATTTATTCGGTATTATTTAACAATGTTTAATTTAAATATTTTATTTTCCTAAATCAATAATTTATCATTAAATTCAAAATATTATTTCTCATAATTAAATCAATAAAAAGATTTCTTATTGCTCAAAAATAATAAATTGAGATTCATAAATTACTAATAATTTATGGGAATATTTGAATTCATGCGCTAATTTTACAATTTTTACTGACATTTTTTTACAATTTTTACTGACATTTTTTTACAATTTTTACTGACATTTTTTTACAATATTTATTTACATTTTTTACAGTTTTTAATCACACTTTTTTACAATTTTTACTGACATTTTTTTACAATATTTATTTACATTTTTTACAGTTTTTAATCACACTTTTTTACAATTTTTACTTACATTTTTTTTACAATTTTACTGACATTTTTTTACAATTTTACTTACATTTTTTACAATTTTTACTCACATTTTTTACAATTTTTTACGCAAATTTTACAATTTTTTACGCAAATTTTACAATTTTTTACGCAAATTTTACAATTTCTACTTACATTTTTTTACAATTTTTACTTACATTTTTTTTACAATTTTTACTTACATTTTTTTACAATTTTTACTTACATTTTTTACAATTTTTACTCACATTTTTTACAATTTTTTACGCAAATTTTACAATTTTTTACGCAAATTTTACAATTTTTTACGCAAATTTTACAATTTTTTACGCAAATTTTACAATTTCTACTTACATTTTTTTACAATTTTTACTTACATTTTTTTACAATTTTTACTGACATTTTTTACAATTTTTTTTCAATTTTTACAATTTGTACGCACATGTTGCGAAAGTGCGGGAACGAATGTTATACTGCCCCCCCCATATATTATGTAATATTTGGGTTTCGTCTATAAATTTGACAATAATACTATAAAGAGTCTGTTGAATTAGTCCGGCTGTTTTTCTTACGGTAAATTTTTCAGTTATCGAACAAAGACAATTAATGAGTTTAGTTAGAGAATTCAATTTCAAAGTTAACAGAAAATATATATAGTCAGAAAAGTTCCTTAGTCAGCACGTTTGTAACAATTAGTATTGTATTTTAATTGTATTTCTTTAACATAACATGAAAAAGAATTAATTCGGTCCTTAATTCTACTGAAATTTACCGTATTAATTAATCAACAATTTTATTCATCCATTCCGCCAGTTATTCCTCTAATTCGAAACGAAATTATATAATCTCCAAATTTATTAATTATTTTTTTTATTTTTTAATTATTTATTTAAGATTTAATTGTAGAATTATTCTTTTATTTAATCATTTATTTATTAAATAATTTATTTAATAATTCATTC
>MQRK01219021.1:30864-41321 GCA_001938485.1 Girardia tigrina
AATTCATAAATAATCACAAATTAATTCATAAATAATCACAAATTAATTCATAAATAATCACAAATTAATTCATAAATAATCACAAATTAATTTATAAATAATCACAAATTAATTCATAATTAATTAACAAACAAAATTTCATTTTGCCAAAAAAGCGAAAAGTCGAAAAAATTCTCTTTAAATCAACAGAAAGTCAAAATAATGAGAGATAATTCGATTTCTCGCTTCAATCAATCGATATTCACCTCCTGGCTCGTGCGCCATCCTTGCATCGATCCGCTCGCGTAACTCAAGAAGTCATCCTCATTCGACTCCAATTCTTTGTCGGTAACCGGTTTCGATAAATATGCTCCCATCTAAAATCAATTCCACATAGAAAAATACAACATGAATCCTTGAAACATTAAAAAATCACATTAGTTCTTTAATCGATCAAAAAATTTAAAATTGTGACTAATTAAAACAAATTTGATAAAGAAAATAATGTTTTATTTATTATTTAACCAATTATTTTTGTTTTATTTTGGGTGTTATTTCGTTAATTTATTATTTATATGACAAATTGATTTTTTTTCTTCTACCGGAAATTATTGGGTTGAGGAATAAGTTCCCGACGTTTTTTGAAAAATTAAAATTTTATTTTTTTAACAAAAAAGTTACAAATTAATCACAAATATAATCTCCGACATTGTTCACGACTTCTTCCCAACGTTCAACGAGTTTTCAATGCCTCTTTGGTAGAAATTGCCCGGTCTTGACTCGAAGAATTTAGCCAACCAATTTATTAAAAATAGATTAAAAATTCAAAAAGCGGCGGGAACTTATTCCTCAACCTAATAATTTGTAAAAAATTTTTTTAAGAATAAATGCAGAAATGCCTTAATTATGTGACTAATTATATCATTAATTATAGAAATTATTTAAATTTTGACAAGTTAAAAAACTTTTTTTTAAGTAAGGGGTAATAAGTTAAATTTAGATTGGGTCACTCTTGAATTTCTGAGCTCTTCAGTGGGTCCAAAAATATTTTGAAAAAATAAAGCACATTATGCATTCTCTAAGAATAAATGATGAACAATTTAATGTGATTAAGTTTTTTTCAACAAATAATGAGAACAGTGAAATTGTATAAAGTCATTCATAAGCTCATTATTGCTATGATGTATAAAGCTATGTAGTAGAATAATAATCTAGGTTTATTCTGTTATAAACATGCTAATGTCAAGATCACCAACATTTGTTTTACAAAATCTTTCAAATTTAATGCATAACCATTGAATAATGTTTGAACCTCTTGTCGGTCTATTTTTTTAATGATCGGACAAAAATTGATTTACTTTTTTTACAATATTACAGTTATTATAATAACCCAAAAAATTGATTTCCAAAAAAAATAAAAACAATAATTAACCCCTTGCTGAATTATGAAACCCCATGTTTACACAGGATAAACCAGTTAGGGGTTAAAATGCGTAATAAGTTTTGCAGGCTTTTTAAAATAAACACATTGTTAAATTGTAATTTAATCAATTAGAACTATTTGAAGATATAGATACAATGTTTACAGTAAGTGGAGTTGAGAGAATCATTATTTAAAGTTTTAAATTTCTTAAATTCGTTAAGCGTTTCAAAACTAACGTTTAAGATCCTTTAGTTCAGGTGTATTTTTTATATTTGTTGAGTATAATATGTAATAAAATTATTTTTATAAAATCTTGTTTTAATTAAACAGAGTAAAGCAGAATTATTTACTATTTTATTTTATTAAATATAAGTTATATATAAACAATTAGATTAAATTAATTAAAAGGATCAATAATTAAGATCAAAATAACAAAGTATTTACAATAAAAAGATAATCAAGTTTGTTTTAAATATAAATAAAGATTAATAAAAATTTAGAAAGAAGTTTAAAAGAGGAAAGATTTTTAGAAAGGAGGGCAACAGAAAATTATTTCAAATTCAGTGAAAGAATTTACATAAATTGAGAATTTTATTTCAAGATCAAAAGGAGAATTTAATTAGTTCAAAAGGAGAATTCACTTAATCGATAAATTATGAAAGTGCAAGTTCACTCGAACGGCAACTGAAGTGCCAATTTATTGACATTTATCAAGGTGCAATCCATTGGCTACTTGCGAGTTGAATCAAAAATAATAATTACACTGAAAATAGTGCGCCGATTGAGACAAGATTAAAGGAAAAGAGAAAAAGTAATAATCATTTTAAAATCATTATATTTTTATATAGAACACACTATACAATGTGAAGGTGAACCGTTAAAATCTTAATCAACCCGAGTTGTCGCTAAAGGCTCTTTTTTTACAAAAAAAATCAGAGTTCTTTTATCAATTTTAATAAAAACACAACTAAAACTCAACAGTATAAAAGAATAAGCGAACTGATAAGAAATAAACAGATAACTGATTAGAAAAACACAGAAAGACCAACTAATTCCTGAAAATAAAAAGTGTGATAATTATAATTATATATTCTATTTGATATATTTTTATATATATTTAAATTGATTGAGTAAGAGAATTTCTCTTCTCGTCTTACCTAAATTCTAAATTTCAATATAAGGTTTAAGTTTGACTCAACATTTGTAAATTGTAAATAATAAATAAAATATTTTAATAACAAATTTTAATTTTGATTTCCTTTTGAATAGTTATACATTCACCTAGGGTGAAATTCGCATCACAAAACCTGGAGGTCGGCGAGAGCTTTGCTTACTTTTTGGCCGATTAGAAGATTAAAAATTTTAAGCGACTGGGAACCGTAATTTGCGGCAGTGCTGGCATGTTGAAGCTTTCGTGACCCAAAAGGCCTGCCTTAGGCGGCCATGAGGAGCGTGGAAGGCGAAGCGCTGGATATGCCTCATGATTTGAACTGGCAGGTCCGGTTGGCCCGCCTGTGCGTCAAGGCTGCATGTTGAACTTTTAGTCCAGTTATATCCGTGGAAATGACAGCTGAATTATTTTATGAAAATCTTATTTTAATATAATCTATAAATCTACTTTTCAAAATGTGATTATTTCATATTAAATTGATTAAATTAATAAATTTTATGAACTCACCAAAGCTCCTAACAAAGAGAATTATGTGTAGATTCTAATAATTGTTACGAAATGCATTACATTGTAAAATACTCCTCTAAAAGTAGTTATATTTATGTCTTTAAATTAGAACACAATTCTTTAACAATCACACTAATATTTCTTATTCATTGGGTTTTATGGTAATTCCAAAGTAATTTTGTTTGATATTTCCATAAATAAATATTATCAGATATAAATTATAAACTTTAAATAAGAAAATAAAATTCTTTCTTGAATAATGGTAAGAAAATTTTTTTCCATTTTAATATTTATTTAATTTAGTAATATTAATTTTATTAAATATACTTTTAAACCACTTCTTTGTTTTATTACAAATAATAATAACACAAAAAAGGTTTTTAATTTGTTAAGTTTTTTTTAATTTAAAATTAATCTATTTTAAAATATTTAAAAATTGTTTTGATATTTTGATTTTGTAACACTTAAAAATTATGTTAAAGATTTTTCAAAACATTTTTCATAATAATAAATTAAATTACAAATAATTTTTTTAATAATAAAAAAATAAATATTAGTAAATTAAAATTTCTGAAAAATTAAAAAGAAACACGAAAATTGGTAAAACATAAAAATATTTTAATTTCGTCAATAAATATTTCTTTATTTTAGAGATTCATTTTATTCATTCTTCTATTCTCTTTATTTTTGTTTGACACTCGAATTAAAGCATCCAATTGTTAGTTTACTTGTTATGATTTACTTTGTCTTATATTCTTCATACATTCAATTTTTCTTAGGTAAATCTAGTTACGTGAACTCTTATCCTCAAGATTGTCATTTGTGTTGCACAAAATATTGTGTCGTTTGTGATGTTGATCTCGGATTATGTGTTTGCAAATGAATGTTATTTCTTTATCTCACAATCATAAGTGTTAAAAAAGTACTTAAAGATTTTCTTTCTAGAAAATATTTTCAGGTTCTAAGAGAAATCTAATTTATTCACATTCTAAATTAACATTCTAAATTAATATTCTCAGTGATTTTATTATTTATTGTATATTATTAACCATTTGACTATAAAGCATATTTTGTACACTGTACCCAGTGATCCAGTACTTACCAACTACCTAGTTCCCGAATTTGTAAAAATGACTGACCCGGTTTGTGAAATTCATTGGGTAAGTACTGGGTCCCAACTGGGTTAAAAATTAGTAAAATTTTAAAAAATAATAAATAGAGAAATTAGTAAAAAATAAAAAAAATTAACAATGAAAAAGAAAATTAAATAGATCAAAAGAAAATTTTTTCTTTCATTTATTTCAAGTTTCTTTTACAATTTCAAACATAATTGAAAGTAATTTTTTCTTTTTCCACTTTTTGTTTAAATATAGCATAAAAAATTTTGATTCACAAAGAACCGTGGTTCGAAAAGACAAGTCCCTTTCTGGGAATACTTTTCAGAAACAGAAAGAGATGGCTTTGATGGATATGAATGCAACATTGATCATTGCAACTACTTTAACAAAGGTTGAAATGTCACAACATTAAAACGACATTTGTCAAGATGCCACAGCGATGTTCAAAAGGACCTGCAATCCAAAACTGTGAAAATTTCCGAGTCAACAGTTTTAAAATACTTTTCCAATGTTCAAACATTTAAATCTCAATTTCGATCTCTAATCGCATAACTTTTCCCCCACACTCAAATTAGTAAAAACATTATTGAATCAAAGACATTCCGAAATTTATTAATACATCTCAATCCAAAATGTGAAGAATCAATTACTTCTTTCAGTGACCTGAATCAGCTTCTTCAAAGTGAATTTTTAAAAATAAAGGTAAAAGTCAAAGAATTGATTAAATCAGGTAAAATCCCAATTTCAGTCTACATATGGCCCAAGAAAAACTATTATGATTCTTTCCTTGGTATTACCATTCAAATTCAATATAATTCTTATATAAGAAACATTACTCTTGACCTTAAAATATTTCTGAACCCCATACATCAGAGAAAATTCTGTTTTACTTTTCCAAAATCTTCGCCTCATGGAATATTGACTACTCCAATATTTATTCAATCTCAACTGATGAAAGTACAAATATTGTAAAGGCATTTTCAAATGATCTAATGATGACAAAATCAATAGCAAAGGCCACAAAAATTCTCAATAATATTGACGACGAAGAGCACGTTGATTCAGATGAAGAGTCTACTTCAGATATACAAAGGTATATTATATCATCAGAGAATGAAAGTGATGATTCAAATTATGAATTGAATCATTATGAATATATCGAATCAAAAAGAATCTCATGTGTTGCTCATGTTTTGAATTCCTCATTGAAGCATATTTTGGACAGATCATCAATTATCAAAATCAAACAATCTGTCACTGAATTGATCAAAAATTTTTAATATCGCGTAAAAAAACTGAAATTTTGAATAATATTTCTGACAGAAAACTAGTCAAAGTTGCAGCAACTAGATGGAATTCTTTGTATCTTGCTTGCCGCAGAAGTGTTGAAATGAGATCTCAAATTGTTCTTGCTTGTGAAGAATTCAATATTAAAATCGGATTTCATTCGAATCGACTTCTTGCTCTTGAGAATTTTTTAAAACCCTTTTTTGACGAAACAAATGTACTTCAAGAAGATGGCAATCAAATCAGCACAGTTGTCAAGCAATTGCTGGACATCCATGATCATTTTGATTCATTGATAAAAACAAATCATAATTTTTATAGGAAGCTACTGATCTCAAAACTCATCTTTCTGTCAAAACAAAATACATTTTTGATCAATACCATTTTAATTTTAATAAAATTTTTCTGTTTTTTAATTTGTTTTCTGTTAAGTCCAATGGACTCAGTAAAACTAACAAATGAATTGTTTGATTTGGCAAAATCTTTAACAATCTCAACATTTGTATCTATGGGCTCAGATGTTGATTCATATCTTGAACAGTCAATAGTTCAAGTTGCGAACCAAAGAAGAACTCTTTCAAACAACAATCAACCGGAAAATATCAAATTGGTTCAAATAAATCAATATATTACAGAAATTGAGACTACAGACATTTTGTTCAATGTTGAAGCAATAGAATTTTGAACACAAAACAAGGACAAATACTCAAATATTTGGAGAGATGTGACAGAGTATTTGTCCATACAAGCAACATCGGCTTCGGTTGAAATAATGTTTTCTATTTCTGGCTATTTGTCAAGTGGTTGAAAGTCAAAAATAAACTTTAAAAAGCTTAGAACTCTAACTTTTTGTTCTTATAATAAAAATATTTGATAGTGTCTCTCATATATATATTTTTTAATTAATATTTTCTATTAAAATTATTTCTTAGAATATTCATTAACCCAATTGTGACTCAGTACTTACCCAGTTATTACATAGTACCAAGAAATAAATTTTTCGACAAAAATGACCCAGCAATGACTTTTTAAAAAGTCTTAACTGGGTACCAAGTGTGCTATAAAGACTATTATGAGAAATAACACATTAATTATATCTTTGATCAACAATACAGCTTGAACACTCCTAGGAACAAGCTGTAATACATCTTTCATTCATAGACATCGTTTGCAATATATTAATAACTAGTAAATTAAAAAAATAAATTTTTATGTCCATTCGTTATGAAGACAGAACTCTACTTTGTCAACAAAGTTTTAATAAAAAAATACTTAAAAAAACAATAAAAATTAAAATAAATTAGTCATTAAGCTCCCAAAATGTGAGTCACACGAGAAGGATTCCGCCGTCAGATCGAGAGTTGGTAACTGGTACGTTCGGGGGTTGAACGATGAGAAACTATTGAATCTTGTTTAAATGTTAGAAGTGATTCACATAGACATGTATATCCTCACTGAGACACACTGCTGGAACCAAGAAAGACACAAACTTAGTTCATTGAAATTACTACACACTGGTAGAAATGTGATGAGAGAAGAGAATGTGGTACGGCTCTGATGATAAAGAAGACTGATTTTGATGACATTGAATTTGAATGCGCTGACGAAAGAATTTTTACCTGTATTATACCGAGCAGGGAACTAATACTGATTGGAGTTTACGTTCCAACAGAGTCTGGATACACCATAGAAGAGAGACGAAACTTCTATGAGAACCTCAGCGAGTTAACGATAAAGATGAAAAAGATCGCTAAAACGAAAAAGTACCAATTCATCATTGAAGGTGATTTCAACTGTAGAATTGGGGAAGATAATGAATGCAGAAATATTGTTATAATTTACGCGTCAGCTCAGCACACTTCAGAGAGTGCTCTACTTCTAATGGAACTTAATGCCACCAGAAGTTTACTGATTGAGAACACATTTTACAAGCATAAAATGTCTCAAAGAACTAGTTTGGAACATCCAGCAACTAAGCACCGAGAGCTACTAGATTTCTTCCTCATGGATCAGAGAAGTTGTCGTAGAATAATCGATGTTAAGAGCTACCCAAGTCTTGACTGTGGTTCTAACCATGACTTGGTAGTGTTAAAGTCATTGTCTCAGAAAAAGAAAAGATCTAGAAGAAGGGAACCTCGAAGGCAGAGAAAACTGGACAAATTACTTTTAACAGAGAAGAAACGATAAATTACAGTTGAACTGACGAAAGAGTGCACTGATATGGATAACAGTTGAAAAAGCGTAGATAAAGGAATAATCTCAGCGGCTTTTAAACACTAGAGTGTGAGGCAACATATCCAAATGAATAAGAGATGATTGCATGGATATCTAGAAGAATTTAAACAGCTCCTTGAAAAAAAAATGGTACAGCAGAAGAGACTTCATAAGAAGACGTTGCGAGTAAACATACTGAGGTGATACCTCAATCTGTCTGGCAATAACGGGAGGAGTTCGCCCAGGTTTTTGATCAATCAGCGGCTGTTTGAGCACGGTCACGAATTTCAAAAAAAATCGCATTATTCCAATATATTAAAAAAATGACGAAATGAAATCCAAATTCAAATAAATATATTTCGCTAATAATCAACGATTAAAACAATTTTCAAAAATCTTAATATTTGGACAAATGTTTTGTAAATATAGAACAGACATTAGAGAAGAGTTAAAATTACAAATATATACATTTAAAAGTTTTGAATTTTTTTATAAAGAATTATTTTCAATTTCACATTAAAAATAATTCTAAATTCAAATGAAAATTGCAAATAATAATAAAATAAGAATAATATTAATAAAGACAGTTCTTGATTTAAACTAAAATAAAATAAAACGAAAGTTAATTTACATAAAAATTTACACAAAAAAATTTACATAATTTTCAATGTATAACCAACAAAAAAAACAAAGCTGAACAATAAAACTAATTTACAAAAGTTACAACACAACACATACTATGAGGGGTTAATTTACATTTGAATCTCGCCAGAAGAATTTATTATTTTTTTTATTTAAAATGTGAAATATTTTAATGGTAATATGCTTATTAAATATTTTAAAATTAAAAATGATATAATAAAACAACTATTAAAAAATCAAATACGTATTTAAAAAGAAAATATATTTTAATGTGTTTTTTAAATATCTTAAGAATTAAAAATAAATTTTGGTGTTAAAAAATGAAATCGGATATTGATGTTGCAACCACTTTTTACATTGCGACTAACGCTGCAATGGATATCTTCACGGGTCAACTGTTACCTGAAAAGTATAGGAAACGCGATAGTGTGGAGACATTTATTGAAGAATGTGAAACATTCTTTAATTTTGCAGGAATAACAAAGGCCAAACAAGTGACAATAGTCGTTTTTTTTGTTGGAGAGAGATCTGAAAAATCGATCCAAATCGGTAGATAGGACAATAGTAGGTTATAAAGACACGATTGAGAAAGGCATTCTCTCGAACTTCCTCACTATTCGAAGATCTGACTGAGTCATGCCGGTACAGAATGAAGAAGAGATATACCGAAAGTATTTTTTGAAAAAGTAGAAAAATTCGCAGCCAAGATCTTGAAACATGACTTGTCAAAAGAGGCCCTCACGGAAGCATTATTGTTATATTGTTGTGATGATGTGGACATAAAAAAGGAAGTGAGACTTAACAAAGTGAAAGGAATATATGAGATAAAAGAAAAGATAAAGCCAGTACATGACGTCAAAAGTGTGACAAAAGACGTGAATGTAGTAAGAGACCAGGGGATGCAAAACAGACCCCGGAGTTACAGAGGAATAGTAACAGGAGACAGTAAATACGGACAAAATCAGACAGGGGTTGGTAGAAATAATACAGAATACTCTCAAAGCATAAAAGCGGTCAAATGTAGAAATTGTGAAAAAGTAGGTCACACAAGGGAAACGTATAGACAAAGAAATCCAATGAAGTGTTTCAGATGTGGAAAAGAAGGACACACGATAAGAAATTGTTCGGAAAGAATACCAATAAAATGTTATGGTTGTGGACAACAGGGACACGTAAGAAGAAACTGTCTAAACATCGAATGCAAAAGATGTCAAGATAAAGGTCACAGTGAAAGTGAATGTTATACAAACCTAAATGGCAGAAAAAAGACAGCAAAATACAGGTGACAATAACTATCGAGGATCGGACTACAATCAACAAAGATATAGCGATAGAGAAGACATAAGACTATGAGATAATCGAAGATTCGGGAATAACATTGAAGAAGAATATGAAGAATCGGTTACAGGAAGTGAACACCCAAAAGGCAACGCCTCGACAGAAGTGGAGTCAGTCGGGGCAATAAATATATCAAGTAGAAGTAATATATCAAATATTATAGACGTAGTGATAGACGATGAAAGGAATGTTGAGATAAGCGAAGCAAGAGTAAATGTGTTAGGGTCTCGGAAAAAGCATATGAACACTTCTTGATAGAATCTTATAAATAAAAATTTAAGAATAATTCTTTTGAGAAAATTATTAATTTCAAATAAAATAATATTTAGTTTAACAAAACTTGGAATTAAAAATTATAAATATTTGTTTTACTTCATCAAAAATTATAAATATTTTACTCTTTGTTTTATCTCATCAATTTTCAAGGCTGAGGAAAATTACTATATAAACAACATCAAATTCAGTTTTAGTTTGTCCAAAAATATTTGCAAGAAATTAACCAAGAAGAAGTCGTGTTAAAAAGTAACGTAAAAACTTATTTTATTTTTACTTTATTCTTTTTAAAATATTAAACCATAAGTATGGGAGAAGAGGGTTTAATATAAAATCTTTGAGTTTTAATCAAATCATCGTTCGACTTTGGAGATTCGCAGTTTTTACTGTAATCTGTTTACTCGCACGAAATATTGATTGTATTTGTATTCTGTCATCCAAAATTGAATTATTATTATTATTTGTGACTTGTTAGTAGGGGAAAAATGGGCATTCGACACACAAC
>MQRK01219023.1:24349-40135 GCA_001938485.1 Girardia tigrina
GTATCATCATGAAATTTCATGAAGGTTTCACGGGAAGCATTGGAAAGGATAAATTCAGTATGGACAAAGGAGTCCGTCAGGGTTGCGTATTGGGTCCTCTACTATTCAACCTTGTCTTTTATCATGCAATTAAGACCGCGATCAAAGAAGGACTATCAGGTGGTGTGAAACTAAAATACAATGGGGAAGAGCTGACCGTGAACAGACTTGCTTATGCAGACGAACTGTGCTTACTGGACGAAGACTATGGAAATATCGAACGGAATCTCACGTGTCTCAACACTGTGTTCTTGAATATGGGGCTCAAAATCAACATTGGGAAAACAAAGATCCTGAATCTCAATGGAGCGAAGTACATTGCGGTAAGAGACGAGTTGAATGTCAGAATAGAATGGGTGGACGAATTCTGCTACCTGGGTTCGATAATTGAAAGTGGAGGAAGCTCAGGTACGGACATCAAAGCCAGAATTCAGAAAGGAGCAGCGAAATTACGGACCAGTGTTGAAGAACAACAAATTGTCTCTCCACATAAGAAGAACATAATTAGCAGCTGTGTATTCCCGGTGGTTTACTACAGCTGTGAAAATCGGAGGACAAATGAAGTACACGTGAAAAAGCTAAAAGCATTTCACAATCTATGTACTCGGCGAACTTTGGGGATTTCGAAGGCCGAAAGGATCAGGATGGATGAGATATCAATTGGACTGCAAAGCCCAATGGATATCATCGCACGGAGAAGAATCGTACACAATACCAAGGTCGATTTAGGAGAATGCCCGGGGAACGTCAAGCAGATCAGTGGATGCGAACTCATCGGAGGAAAGAAGATCAGCGGTCGGAGAAAGCAACATCTGGTAGAATGTCTCCGAGTGGATGCTCACTGACTCTTTGGAGCCGAGTACAGTTTCGGTGAATTTAAAAGAGACGTTCTGCAGGAAAACTTACTGAAGATGGATGGAAAGATTGAGAAAGTATTCCGACTGAAGAGAATCCAAAGAAGCGGGGACGAGCAAACACTAAGACTGGTGCTACCTCGTCTGAAAGAACACAGCTACCCGATGGATGCCTGTCACAAACAATATGCGGAAGTGAAGGAGTTAAACAGGCATCTCAGAAAAGATCACGAAGGAGCAGAGCCAATCCCGCGGAAGAAGAGAGAGAAGAAAGCCCAACCACGTCAGAAGAAAGGAAAATATTAATGTCAACACTGTCCGAGGGAATATAAGACCGCTGGTTTCCTAATGATTCATATTCAGAAGAATCATCAAGAAACGCCAACATCCAACGCCCAGAGAGAAGAAAACTTGGAAGAAGAGAACGAGGAAGAGCCGATATCAAACCAATCCAATCCTCATTTGCCGGACGCAACTGTGAGTATGCCGAGGATACAGCCGAACGACGATGCCGAAGAGATGCAGCTACAATACCGACTGCCAGCCGATTACAAGACTGCAAGAGGACAATTTAAGTGCCCATTTCGCTGTTGTTACGCGTCCATATATATATATATATATATATATATATAATGAGTTTTGTACTCATACTAGATAAGAATAGAAAAGAAATCAAATGCGGAAAAGATACTAACTCAAATTTTTTATGAAATTAAATCCAAATGTCGTATTATGCATTGTTCTCATCATTTTGAGTGATGCTGTTTTTGATGAATAGTAATTAAAGAGAGATCCTCGTTTACGGATTCCTCAAGTCATCATTTACACTTCAGGGGTAAAAATGATCTCAAATTTGGTCAATTTGAATTAAAATTAATTATGCTTTTTTAATTTAATTAATTTGTATATTATCTCATAAAATTTTTAATAAGAATGATAGAAACCAAATATAATTCATATTGAGTTATTAGTGGAGTTTTTAGAGGGGAAATTATCTATTTATAACAATTATAAATTCAAAATTTTATTTATTGTCTAATATTTTTTTATTATTAATAGGCTTTAATGGATGATGGCAAGGGTGGTCATAGTCATAATCAACATAATAAAATAGTTTGGAAATCTTTAGTAGCCTTAATTGGAATTCATATATTTTTCATTACGGAAAGAATTACTATTCTCCGTCAAAATCTTCAGTCGAAACGAAAATCAAAAATCAGACAAGTAAGATTTTTTAAATTATATGTTTAATTTCTTCGATTAAAATTATATTTCAAAAATAATCTTCAGAGTTTAGTATATTTTAATTCTGATATTTTAATTTGAATTAATGAAATAACTTTTCTTTCAAGTTTCAAATTATTTTAGTGCTATAATCAAATGTATATTATCTCATAAAATTTTTAATAAGAATGATAGAAACCAAATATAATTCATATTGAGTCATTAGTGGAGTTTTTAAAGTTTTACTTTTATTATAATACTTTAGGTTGATGTAAAAAAATATATATTTGTAAACTTATCAAATATCAATGTACATAGTGAGGCATAAAAAGTCTTAAGAC
The DNA here is from genome assembly GCA_001938485.1 of Girardia tigrina. Taxonomy (NCBI): domain Eukaryota; kingdom Metazoa; phylum Platyhelminthes; order Tricladida; family Dugesiidae; genus Girardia; species Girardia tigrina. The sequence continues at coordinate 26,808 of MQRK01219023.1, forward strand.
TCAAATAGAAAATAAACTAAAATGACTAAATTTTCAATTTTGCATTTAATATATAGAAATTGACATACAAAAGAAAATCAAGTACGGAAACAAAATAAATATTTGCCTTTTGTAGATTCTAATCTTCTTGTAAATATTGTAACTGAGGATTAGAATCAGTGGACTTTTCACATTCTCAAACTCTAAGGGGAGAATCTAAAAAATGTGCCGTATGTGGACATGGGTTGTCCTGAAGAAGGTTCAGAAAACCGTCCGTGGTTTTCCGTCGTCGTTTTACCAGGATAGTTGTTTTCAGCTTTTCCAGCAAACTGCAGTAGTATGTTGCCGTCATGGTTTTTCCATTTTCTAACACATCCATCAAGATCACACCTTTCAAATCCCAGAAGACGGTAGCCAGATGCTTCCTCGTAGTTATCTTCACTTTGGATTGTGTAGCAGGCTCATCGCCACATCCACGCAAAGATTTGTGAATGTATGAGAATGTATTCTCCCAGAATACCCACATCTCATCCACAGTCAATATACGGTTCAGGAAATTGTTGCTGCGGTACATAGCAAGCAGTTTTTCACACACAGACATTCTCTTTTACTTAGCAGCTTTTGTTAAAACATGTGGAACCCACACGTTGGCGAGGTAACGTTTGTTCATTTTCATGAGATTCTGACGCACTGCTTCGTGGGTAATTCCAATTTCTTGGCCAATGAATCTCGTTGTGGCAAATTTGTTTTCCTCTAGAATTCGTTATATATCTGCAGCCACCTCATAAGAAGGTCACCCACTGCGAACTTTTTCATTTACCTCGAAGTTACTGTTCTCGAATTTCTTTACCCAGTTGGAACATGTACTTGACGTAGTTGTTCCTTCTCCCAGTGTGTAGATTATCTCTTTTGCAATGTCTACAGCTGATAATTTACGCTTCCAACGATAGAAAATAAGCTTTCTCACGTCTTCTCTGTTGAAATTCATAGTTTACTTTGAAAGATGGCAAAAATATTGTAATATCGTATTACTCTAAATAAACAATTTTTGATTTATTACATTTTTTATTGTGTAAACTGAAATAAATATTAATAAACGTTTGATAGTTATAATATGTATTAATCATACAATATGCACACCAAATTTGGATTCCATAGTGGTCATAGATCTCCAGATACAACGAAAAATGCATTGGAAAAAACTTAGTTGACAACTCTGTAATTCCAGTAATAATAGCATCAGAAAATGGTTTGGGGTGCAAAGCACCCCAGTGCCCGGATAACCGTTAATAATTAGTGCTTTACACATCACACTGTCCAAGTAATTATCAAATTGTTAACACGAAATTTCAAAGTTACTTAAATCTACTGTGCAATCTAAACATTTCTTTTTATGTTAAGCAATTTAACTCTCACATTTTCGATTATGTTCATGGATTCGTTTACAGAGATGAAGACATGTGTCTCCAATGTGTTTGGCATCACACCCATTACATTTAGACTGGTAAACTAAATTTAAACAAAAACCGATAGGAGTGGTAGATTAACTGCTAAACATACTTCCTATTTTATGTGACTTAGAACGGATTTTCGGGTTTAATAAATTATCTGTCGAATTTTCGAAACCGTCAGAAAAAGGTACATTAAAACTTAATTGAAAATATTCTGAGGTTTTTGTGATTACAAAATGATTAAGTAAACAAATCTTTGATTTATAAAGGTCACTTTATCAGTATTGATCTAGTTTTATCTGATGATGACGGTTGATTCAAAGAAATTAATCGCAATTAATATTTTTATCGTTTAATTATTTTTTCTTTTTGAGCATTTTGTTATTTTAATTATAGTTTTTATACAGGCGGTAATTTTAAATCTCCCATTGTTTATTCAATTACTTTTTTTCCTATTAAGAGACCATTTTTGCTCGATTTTTAAAAAGTATTATCACTTATCGAATCGGTACTCCATAAAAAACAAAAAATGATATATTATTTTTATAAATGTTACAATGAAAGTCACGATATCCAATGTTTTCACATGCAAAAATAGCATTACTGATATACATGAATACATTAATTAATTCAGCGTTTTATAAATAAATACTTGAATAATACTAATAGAGTGCGAATGAAACAAGTCTTGATTAATTTTAAAGAAATATTTTTTTGCTTAATTCAATGACTGATTTAAAAAATATAATTTTTTTTATATAATCCTAAAAAATTATTTTCTAATGTGATAGAAAATATCTTTCTATTAGTCTTAATAGAAAAAAATATTTTATAAAAATATATTCAAGGTTCGTGTTTTAATGAAAAACTGACATCATTATTGGTGAGTACTGTTAGTAGCTTTTCTGAGTTCATAAAATTATCGAATTTGAAATCAAATCAATTTAATAATTCAATCATTTACATTTTTATTTACAGATTAGGTTAAAATGAAATTTTTATAAAATAGCGTAAAAAAGTAATTCAATAAATTGATTTAATAAATTTTAAATAAATAGATATCTCAAGAGAATTTTTATTCGGAAGTTTCTGCCGCTGGTGATAAATTAGATGACTCCGAAAAAATTCCAGTCAAAACATCTGAGAATAAAGCCTTATCTGCTGGTAAATTACATTGGGCATCAAAATCTCGAAAATATAGTGGTAGTTCAAGGGAACTTGTCCATGCAAGCAGTCACATGGGCATTAATGGAGAGGTATTTGTAAACTTAAAAAAATAAATTTTAACTATGTGAATTATCAGATAATTTAATAATATATTTATTAGTGAAAACATTTTGCTATATTGGAACTCAAATTAATTTTCTCTTTTAAGATCATAACGTTTGCGTAAAGTGTTTCTTTAAAATAATCAGTTATTTCTTTAATGGATTTTATGCATAAATAAATATATAATTTGTGGATAAAAATTCTTTAAATTCAGTTTTATATAATTCTAAAAAATTATTTTTTAATGTGATAGAAAATATCTTTCTTAATAGAAAAAAAAATTTTATAAACATATATTCAAGGTTCGTGTTTTAATGAAAAATTGACATCATTATTGGTGAGTACTGTTAGTAGCTTTTCTGAGTTCATAAAATTATCGAATTTGAAATCTAAACAATTTAATAATTCAATATTTTACATTTCTATTTACAGATTAGGTTAAAATGAAATTTTTATAAAATAGCGTAAAAAAGTTTTTATATAAAATTAATTTTTAATATGAACATAAAACCAATATATAGATATATTAATAAAGTGAATTGCAATTTTATGAAATATAAAATTTAATTTTTGAGAAATAATAAATAAACTAGAAAACTATTTGGTAACTTTTGATATTAATTCATAAATTTTAAATCAAAATATAATTTTCAATTTTTAAAAAAAATATAACTTTTATTTTAAAAAGTATATTGTCACCGAAATGTGAAGGTAATTTAAAAGTTTTTAGAAAAAAATATGGCAACCACACGTAAAACGTATTTTATTAATTGCGATTTTGATTTTATCTTTAAAACGTATTGCACTAAATTTAAAAAATAAAATTAAAATCGCAATTATTTTTAGATTTAGTACAATACGTTTTTAAAAATAAAATTAAAATCGAAATTTTCATTTGATTTAATAACTTTTAAATTACCCCTTTTTAGATGAAATATATTGGGTTAAGGAATAAGTTCCCGCCGTTTTTTGAAAAATTAAAATTTTATTTTTTAACAAAAAAGTTACTACAAATTAATCACAAATATAATCTCCGCCATTGTTCACGACTTCTTCCCAACGAGTTTTTCAATGTCTCTTTGGTAGAAATCGCTCGGTCTTGACTCGAAGAAATTGTGGATCGCTGGTTTCTGTTGTTTTCGGTCAAAAAATGTGGGACCCAAGCTCCCATTTTTGAACTTTTCCCATTGATTTCAGGTGGTTCACGACAGTTTCTTGATCACAATCCATTTGTTCCGCCAATTCTCGAGTGGTTTGACGCACGTCTTCATGCAAAAGTTTGTTCAAACGCTCTTCATCGAATTCATTTGGTCGTCCTGAACGAGGTGCATCCTTGAGGTCAAAATTGCCAATTTTAAATTTTGCGAACCGATCACGAGCGGTTCTATCAGCTATAGCACCTTCTCCGTATACAGCACAAAGCTCTCGGGCAGTGTCTGCGGCTTTAGCGCCTCGATTATACGCAAACAATAGATGGTGTCGTAAATGCTCATTTTTGTCGACTTGATACTCCATTTCAATGGTCTCAAAATTGACAAAAATTAATCTGAATAAACAAACAAAATACACCATTTTTTAGAGCAAAACAATAGCTTTCAAATAACATATAACATTATATCAAAAAATTTGATTTAAATATTAATTTGATTAAAAATTCAAAAAACGGCAGGAACTTATTCCTCAACCTAATAATTATATTTTTAATAATAATTATGTTTTTAGTTTAATTAAACAACTTTTAAATTACCTTCGCATTTCGGTGACAATATACTTTTTAAAATGAAAGTTATATTTCTTAAAAAATTGAAAATTATATTTTTCAATTTATATTTCGTAGAATCAGGAACGTGATTATGTTGAACACTCTTTATAACACTATTTTCTATTATGTGAGCACGATCAGAGCAATGATTTTTATGATATTCATTGCATTTCCAGAGTGTCTTCATTAATTTCTCTTTCTTCTCGGTAAAATATTCCTTCGTGTACCAGAAATTTTTGTTCTTTTGCACTAATCACAAATTGCAACACCTTTTCCTATAAAAACAAATGAATAACAATAATTTATAAACTAATTAATGTTACTTTTAAAATTATTTAAATAACATACAAGTTGTAGAAATGTTTTTTTTATAAATATAATATATGTTTTTAAAATGAAAAACTTTTTAAAATTGTCACTGCTCCAAATGTAATAATTTTTTAAAATTAAAAAATGAAAATTATTTATTTACTTTCTTGTTTTGGAAAATAAATTTCATCTGAATTTTCGAAATATGTTTTTTATGGTAGGCTCACAAATAATATATTTATTTTACATTTATATTGTCGCCACACTGAATGGTCCTCCCTGGTATGACGTGATACATATTTTTTAGTCTTTTGGTGATTAGCATCAAATATTTAGTTACAAATTAATTATAGAATCGATTTGTCTTGTAAATGTTCAGGTTGACAGAAGAAAATTTATTAGTTAAAATTGATGATCGGTTCACGATCTTGTTTATGTATATGTTTATAATTAACAATTATATAAAAAGGAACATTTTCTTACAAATATTCTAAACCTAAAAGCTTATAATTTTCCTTTACAATTAAAATTATATTAACTTCTTTGGATAATTTATTAAATTACCCATTTTATTCTCAGTCAAGTCATGGTTTTTGCAATCGTCCGAAAAGCAAACCTCATGTCAACAGCGATTGTCCAGATTCAATGAACTGTAAGTGTACTACAGGCAATTTTTTATGTTTTAGTGGTTGAAATACATAAAAAATTTATTTCATATTTAATTCATTTTTATCCTATTTTTATTGTTTCATTTTTTAATATATTTTTTCTAATATGTATTCATAATAAGAGTTTATAAATGAAATGGTGTGTAGTCACAATTACTATAAAACATGAGAAGGAAGGTAAATTTTATTTATGAGTTAGACAGATATGTGATTGATCTAAGATAAATCAGTATATTTGTTCGTTCATAATTTGACACTGATTTTGTCGCGTGCTGATATGACACGATACTATTTCATTTAATATTCGATAATTTTTGATCAAAATTTTAGTTCTCTTGTGATACCTTGTAAAAAAATATGCTTTTGTTTTTGTATGTCTTAATTTATTCCTTCTAAAAATTTCTATAGTGTAGGCTGATGGCAAGAAAATAATGATTGCAGTGCATAGTTGTTGTTCTTGCTGTTAGGGGTCTTTTGGTGAACTTTAAATTTTTGAAAATTTTAAAATTGAAAATCATAAATTTTATAGTTAAGATAAGTCAAAATAATGTTTGTCTAATTAAAATGATTTTTTAATAAAATGAACTATTAAAGATGTTTTCTGTATGTAAAGTTAGTTTTTAAAATAATTTAATTTCTGTAAAAAAAATGAGTATGTTTTTAATAGTTTGAATGATTAAAGAAGTTTTTTTAAGAAAATTAATTTATAATAGAAATTACAAAAGTATGAATAAATAAAAAAACAGATTGAGATTTAATTTCCTTAAAAAAATTTAAAGCTATAATTTATTATACTTAAAGTATAAAATTTAAATTAAATAAAATTATATATCAATATTTTAAATAGGATATTTGGTCGTGCTAAAAATGAAACATTGTTCATCAGAATTTTTTTTAAAAAATCATTCTTTGTCAGAAAAAAAGTTTTGCGTTAATGACTTCTTCTATTGATCAAGTACCCAACATGGTACCATCCCCAGCAGCTCCGAACAATTAATTTTGAGCCTCATACTAGACAAGTTTAGGCGAAAAGATAAAGTGGAAACATTCATTTCGGCTTGTGCAATATACTTCAAAGTGGTCAAAGTATCGGAAAATATCCAATAGATATTGGTAATTGGTTTATTGTCACATGAACTCGTACCAATATACAAAAGCGTGGGTCCCGAAGTGAAGGGATATAAAGCACGTCTACGACAAGCTTTTCAGACGAAAAGAAAGTTAAAAGAGGATTTTATAGAGTCAGTAAACTTCGAGAGATCTGGAGAATCAGCGGAGGAATTCTTCGTTAAAGCAAAAACAGTTGGCGGCAAAATTGATGAAATATGAGTGGACAGAGACGGAGGTAGAGAAATGCCTTCTGATCTACGGGTCAAAAGATAGTGACGTGAAGAAAGAAATCAGATTTAGAGAAGTTAAAGAACTAACAGAGGTGAAGGACGTCATTAAGAAAGTAGACGAAGTCCGGAGAATGGAAAGCCGGTGCACGCAATACGATCAACATATAGAGATGTGGTCAAAACAGGTACGGCAATGGAAATGGCAACAAGAAACATGACGAGGAAAGGAGATAACTTCGGAAGACGATCTTCCATGCAGAACAACATTACATGTTGGAACTGTAAGGAAGTAGGACATAAAAGTCATGAATATAAACCTCAGAGAAAAATCACATGCCATAAACGTGGAGAAGAAGGTCATGTGCGACGCGAATGCAGGAAGGTAAGATGTGGAAGATGTAACAATCCAGAACATAGAGCTGAGGAATGTTACACGAATTTGAATAAACGATTTCAAGGAAGAATGGATTATCAAAGGAGAGACCAAAGAGATAGCCGACAATTCTCAGATGCACAAACGAAAAATACATCAAAACGGAATTCGGAGGAATATCGAAGAGGATTCGAAAGAGGAAGACGGATCGCGATTATGGAGAAGGAAGTATACGGAGAAGAGCGAGAACATATAGAAAAAATGAATCGTGCTGAGACGACGAGGAACCGATCTTGGCATTGGGGTAAGTTTTCATGAGCATGAACCAGATCATATAAATTATATTTATAGTAGTATTAATATCAATAAAATAAATAATAAACTTGATATCAATAATATAAATGCTAAAATTAAAAAAAATAATCACAAAGAACAAAGTAAACCAAAACCCCATCAGGAACCTGTCGTGAAATTTATAAAAAAGAAATCATTTGGTGATAGAGAATTGCTGATAATTAATAATTGTGAAAATGTGCCAATTACATACGATAAATTACAAGCCCGACCGAGTGTAAAAGTTAGAACGGAAAACATAGAAACGGAATTTTTACTTGATACGGGGACAGCGTTGAACGTTATGACGGAAGGAATATTAAAAACTTAAATAACATAAGGATGAAACAGACAAATCAGAGATTGACCGCAGCAAATGGACTACAAATGGATGTCAGGAGAGAAATAGAAACGATTGTAAAGATTGGAAATAAAGCCGTGAAAAGAAGATTCGTAATAGTGAAAAATTTGAGACCAGAGATGATCGGATGAATACCATGGATGAAAGAGTTCGGAATAGAATTGCAATGGAGAGAGCGGAATTATCAGGAAACAGAGAGAATTAACATATGTGAAATTGAAGCTAAATTTAGAAAAGAAATCACTAACGAGAATCGTGTTCAAGAGGCATTAAAAGTGATAGACACAAAGAACGATAAAACACTAGAGGAAATAATTCACGAATATGGAGGAGTATTTATGGCAAACGATTGGGATATAGGCCGTACAAACTTGCTACAACGCGAATAGAGAAAACAGGGGGACCCATAAACATAAAATCGAGAAGACAGCCGGTACATCTGGAAGACAAACTAGAAGAAGCTATAAAAAACTTGGAGAAAAACGAAATAATAAAACCATGTAATTCTGAATGGAACACTCCAATAGTGTGCGTGTGGAAAAATGACAAGGACGAAATCAGATTGTATCTGGAATTCAGACAGTTAAATCGAATCACTAAGAGCCAAGCATTCCCCATGCCGAATATAACTGAAATGATAGATAGATGGATAACCAGACCTACCGCGAAACTCTTATTCGGATTGCATGTTGGACAATGTCTCCGAATCAACTTCGAGTAACGAGCAAAGTGAATAGAGAATCAGCAACCGACCTCAAAGAGAGTCGAAAACTGAATTATTTGAGCGAGTATATAGTGCTTATAGATTCTAGTGGCGAAGAATCTGGTGGGAGTGTTATATACAGTGGCGTACCGAGGTGGGGTGAGTGGGGCAACTACCCCCGGCGCTGGAGAGTGGGGGCGCCAAAATCATCATTAAAAGGCAGATTGAATCGTACGGCTGCATTTAAATGCTTCATGTAAATTATTTATCAATTGTGAATCAATTTTATTTCTTTATTTATTTATCTCGTATCTTATTATGTCAAGCAAAAAATTAAATGGAGCTCAACATCGCAAAAGAAAGTGACTGCAAGAAGTGGATTTTAAAAAATGTGGCTCATTTATGCTATTATTCACCTCATCATGCAGTAACTCAAAATCTTCATTTCAGTTGACTTCTTGCTTTAGTAAATAAGGTGACACACAGAGAGATTAAAGGATCTTGAAACCAGCCAAAGTCCAAGAGCATATTTCACCAAATGGAAGGAAATGGAACATCGGATTTCACAAGGTAGGTTGATAGATATGGAAGTTGAAAAGCCAATTCAAAATTACAGACAGAAATGGCTTGAAGTGCTGAAACAAATTCTGGCCTGCATAAAATTTCTATCTTGCCAGAATTTGGCTTTATGTGGTCATTGTGAAAGTCTCGCTGAACATGACGACACTGAATGTTGCAATATTGAAAATTTTCTAGCGATAATGAAACTGATTGTTCAGTTTGAACCACTATTATCAAATCACTTATATCATGCTATGGATGTTCCTGGTTCAATTTGGTATCTGTAAACAAGAATTCAATCCTTGCATCTACAGTCAGAAAGCAGATACTCTATGATATTCGACGAAACATATTGTGAGAAGTGGTTGCAACATCAATATTTATTCATATGAATTCATTTGTAACTCAAAAAATTATTTATTATAAAACGATTGTCAAACAAACTTTTCAACTATTTCTTTAATTCATAATTAATCCGCCGATCTCTCCTCATATCCCCCTTTTTTAATAATTTCTTCAGTTTTTCCACATTTCGATCCAAGATTTTTCCACTTTCATGTGAAAATCTGTATTTTCTCAATCACTGCATATGGTCCTTCGTATTTGTTTTTTTCTTTTACTCCTGTTTCGACCTTTACAAGCACACTATCTCCGATCTCGAACTATCTTCTGACGGGTATCTCTTCTGTATCGGTGTTGTGATTCGTCTTTTTTTCTCGACTATGCCATCTTTCTCTATATTTTTCTACCAAATATAACTTCCGCTGGGCTCTTTGCCATTGTCTTCTGGAATGTTGTGTTTAGTGTGAGTTCTGTTTCTGGTAGTAAGGTTTTCTCAATCAGTCCCTATTTTTTTCTCGCAGTGACGCATTTAAATATTCTCTGATGGTCCGAAATTGTCTCTCTACTATTCCATTCGAGTTGTGATGGTATGGGCTCGAGTAACACATGTTTATATTCATTGATTCTGCGATGTCTTTGATTATCTTCGATTCAAATGTCTTGCCACAATCTGTGTGTATTTCCTTCGGTGCTCCAAATCTCAAAATCAATTTGGTCATTATGGTGTCTTTTATAGTTATTTCATCCTGCTTGCTAATGGCTGTCAAAGATATGTACCTACTAAACTGATCTATGATTGTAACAATATACTTTTTCTTTCTCCAAGTCTCCTTTAGTGGTCCGCAAATGTCTATGTACACTTTCTCAAATGGTTCATTTGCGACCAGTGTCACCCGTTTTTACCACGTTTTTCTTAGTTTGGTTTCTTGTCTGTCTGTCTGTTTGTCTGTCTGGAACAAATTTTGCGATTGATTTTTCGACCACTTTCAGTCATCCAATTGAGCTGAATTTTTTTAAACAAGCTTGCTTCCGATGACAATACAATATTTTAAAGCATTTACGGCTCTACATAAACCGCATATGCTATAATTAAATAGCTTATGTCTTATATGGGAAAATAATCCGTGTTAATGATGTACGGAAAAAATTAATAAATTGAACAAATATTGTGAAAATCAAGTGATAATTAAGTGTAGAAGTATTAAAATTAGGTTTAAAAAGACTAAATAAGGAAAGATTTCATTGTTGAGCATATTAAAATAGGTTTTTGCGGATATATTTTGATAAATGAAGACTGGTCCGATGATTTCTTCAGATGACATTGCACACCAAACAGTTAAGCGAATAGGATGAAGTGGTCTAATTATTGCATGATGAGGATTTTCTGTTCCCCAAAAACGCCAAATTTGCTTATTAACGTAACCATGCAGATGGAAATGAGCTTCATCAGAAAACCATATTTTGTTAAAATCAATTTCACCACTCTCTTTCATGTTAATTAGTTTATTTGAGAATTCAAATCGTTGCACACCAGCTCTTTCACTAATCGGTTGATTAATTTGAATTTTGTAAGGGAATAAAGCTAGATCTAATTTCATTATTCTTTCTATAGATGATCTTTGTATTCCGAGTACTCTTGAGGCCTGTCTTTGGCTTGATTCGGGATTCTCTTGAAAATAATTTTGTACGGACTCGATGTTCTCTTCCGTTCTTACAGTCTTGGATTTCGTTTTCATTTCTTCTAGAACCGTTCCAAATTCCGTGAACTTCTCGTATGCACGCTTTATTGTAGTTGGATCAATTTTATAATGGCTTCCAAACTCAATTCTAAATTCTTTAGCCACTTCGGTTGCCGATTTCAGTTCGTGGAACTTAAGAACCATGAAAATTCGTTGTTTAACGCTATATTTATTCATTTTTGGAAGCTTAAAAATAAAAAATTTATTTAATAAAATACAACAATTAAGGTTAATTAAACTAGTTCTTACCAGAAGTGATAAATTTAACTAAATTAGCTATCAAAATACAGATCTATAATTAATCTCTCGCAAGTTAATGCCAAAATTGATACCGAATGCTTTTTAATCAATTGACAAAATACAACGATAGGGTTTTTTCATAAATTTAAAATATTTAATTTGTTTTTTTATGAAACTGACCAATAAATGTTAAGTTTTATAAATCGTATAACTTTCGAACCATAAGTGTTATGAGAAAAATAACCATATATTCCTAAACTGCATTAAAAAATCCACAAAGTGAATCCATTTTTATAACAAAATTCTGAGTTTCAAAATTTGACCTTTATTGCGCAAAAAGGTCAAGTTCTGGAATTTTTACACCTCACATGTTATACATCAAAATACTCGTCTTGACGAGTAGATTTAGAATATGCAAAAATTAGAGGCTGCGTACCCATTGGGCCACCCTGTAATTTTTTTCTAGACATGTGCGAACTTTTATACCTAACCAAAAACGTGGGGCATAGAAATGATCGATTGTTACTAAAAAGCAGTAACTTTAAAATAATTTGTTTTCTTTCACTTCCTGATATGCGAAATTCTTCTAAAATTTAAAAATTTTATTATAGTTTCTAAAACCAAAATATTATGTTTTTAACATACTATTGATTCAGAAATCCGCCCCACGATTTTGGTTAGGTATAAAATTTCGCACATGTCTAGAAAAAACATTATTTTCCTCTTTTTAGTGCATTGGTAATGCTTGAAAAACGTGGTTGTTTTTATAAAAAAATTTTTTTAATAATATTATCCTTCGTAGCGATCGTTAATGTTTTACTTTTTTGGCATGCTTCACACTGTCCAATTTCTTATTTGATTTCATTCCGATTGATTATGTCATAATTTTCTGAGATATATTTCGTTACTTTCTCTGCGCCCGCGTGCGACAATAGCGTATCTATTTGCATGATCATTTCTTCTCTTTTTGACTTTGGTATCCAAATCTTCCCCATGTTTGTTCTTAATATGCCATCTTCAATCGTAAGCTTTCTGTCTTTACCTGAACTTAAAAAGCTGATTTTTCTCCACGACCATCACACACGTCAAAAATTGTCCAAAACTACTTAAGCACACTCAACTGAGAGGTGCTACCCCACCCGCCGTATTCTCCAGACCTGGCTCTTTCGAACTATTACCTATTTTCGAGATGGATCACTTACTCGCCCAACAGTACTTTTATTTTTTCGAAGACGTCAGAAAATGGGTAAAGGACTGGTTTGCGTAGAAAGATGAAGTATTCTTTTGTTGTTGTAATATATATTGTATTAACATTGTATTAATGGAAATATTTATTAAATGAAATATTTAACATGAAAAAATATGGATGTATTTTTGTTTAAATAATATCATTTGTTAGTATTTTTGTTGAAAAATAAATTTTGCAGATTTGTTATTTGTTGTTACATGCTATCTATACTCGATAATTTGAAGAAATTAAATCGAAAAGGCAATTTTGAAATTTGGAAAAAAATTCAATATAATTATGAAAATCCTTTAAGGAAATTCATTATGAAAATGGTTGTATACACAAATTGCCCAATAGATGTGAAACTGTATAAAAAGCAAGGGAAATACAATGGAAGCCTCTTATAGTGGCACCATCTGTCTGAACCATTTTGGCCACAATAACCGGCTGGCCACAATATCCGAAGTATTACCTGCAACTCAAAGCATTACTAAGAACATCTGAACATGTATTACAGGCGTGTAATAAAAATACTGTACAGTATAGTAGAAAGTAGGGGAAAAATGGGGATTCTCCGGCAGACCCCCCCCGGGGGGGGTAGGCCGTTGCCATGGTTACGTAACCAGTTACCACGCGGGGTTGCCATGGCAACGGTCGCGATCACCTTAGC
>MQRK01219028.1:28499-42885 GCA_001938485.1 Girardia tigrina
TATGTCCCTTAAGGTTTGTCCATTTTAGAATGAATCGATATAACAAGTTCCAGGAAGAAGAAAAAATGTTTTTAACATTAAAATATGAGGAATTCGAGAAGTCTAGAACATCCATCACTGAAATAACCAAATTATTTAATGAACGTTTTCAAAAATCTGTCTGTCGAAAGACGATATTCAGATTTCTTCACAATTATGATAGAAAAAAACCAAATGGACGGCGTAGAAGAATCTCAGAGAGAAGTCGACGAACAATTATCGACATGTCCACTACATGCCAAGGATTAATATTTGTTTTTTAGCGTGTATATATTAAATATTTATTGGTCAAACGTTAACATTCGAAAAAACCAAAGTAATCTCAAGAAGATAACTTTTTTATAAATATTTAAAAAGATTAAATAAATAAATTTTATTAAAAAATAATTATAAAATTTAAAATGTTGCTTTATAAAACATTGAAGTTTACTTACCACTTACTTACTTAAAAATTACTTACCACTCTAAAATTTTAAATTCAGTAACATCTACAATATGAAATTCTTTAAATAAAACCTAAAATTTAAACAGAATTTAGTTATTGAAAATTTTTAACAAATAAACTTGATAGGAATGTTGAAAGTTTCTGTTTTCGGGCTGATAAATCTTGTAACTGCAAATTTCGTCAATGTTTGGTTAACAAAATTTCTGTTCTCTTATTCATACTCCAATTTGAAACGGAAGGAGACACCCTAACCTTTGAGCTAACCTGACTCCATTGTGTACCCAAAAATTACATCAACAAATCTTTCTTTGATTGGCATTGCAAAGCATACAGGTTACACTCTAATTTCTCATAAATTACATTCATTCTTGACTATTGATTATTCCACAGGATTACCATAATTAATTTTTATTAATTTTTTTGTTACTAATAACTTCCGAAATTTGAAAAAATGAATTAGAAAATGTAAAATAATTTAAGTTTTAAATTTATGTTATTCTAGTAATTTATAATCTATATAATTTTTAAATTGTTTGCTAAATTCTGGTGTCATATTGTGATAATTTGTGTACACGTTGTGATAATGAGTTGACGAACCCTAAAATTTTACTTTTTCCTCAAATAATTGTTTTTCTTTAATGCTTCGGAATTAATATAATCAAACTGTTCTTAAATATTTTGAACTTTTGAATAAAATGACAAACAAAAGAATAAGAAAACAGTCACGAAACTAATCTTTTGAGCTTTCGAGAATAAAAAAATAAAGAAAATTCCTGATGACTTTTTATAAAAGATTAATTGAAGATTAAGTTTTGTACTCAAATAAACAGCTAAATCAACTTAATTCCTTTATATTAATATTTTGTTGAATAAATTAAAAGACTACTCTACCATGCTGATTGAAATATTATGACAGCATAAAAAATGTGATTTTTTTTAAATTCAGAGACATTATTTCGTTTAACAGCTTAAATGTTTTGAAAATAACATTCATGGTATATTTTTTTACATATTTAGACAGATAAAATTCGTTCAAGGTATTCATAATAAGCGCAAATAACAGCTGTAGTTAGGGGTGGAACCAAGTAAGTAATAGATAAATGTTTACTCTACTTATTACTAGAGAGCGACACCTCGTATCGTACATCGTTAAATATGACCGATGAAAAACCTTCGTCGTTAAACCATGCATCGAAAGACTGCATACCTTTGTTATCTAACTGAAAAATTCGATTCAGTAGAACAAGATGCTACATTTTTATTACCAAACACTGATTATTTAGAAAAGAGACGCCGTAAAATGAAAGTTCTTCCAGGTGAAAATTGTTCAGAGGAACTTAAATTGAGTCCACGTGAAGAATTTAAGAAAAATGTTTTCCTAAAAATCGTCAATAATCTCACTACATATTTGAAAGAAAGAGCTCAATGCTACCATGAATTGAATGACAAATTCGGATTTTTAATAGACACGAGAAGCAATAAATAAACTAAAGATTTTTGTTGATCGCCTCGTCGAAGACTACGCAGAAGACATTGACGAAAATTTATATTCAGAAATCTAACATCTACATAAATATTTGATTGATCATTTCAATACCCAAGTTCCTCATTACTCTCATTTGGATTTATATAAACTTATTAAGGAAAAACAAATGGAGATTGCATTTCCTAATACCGAAATAATACTTAGAATTTTCATGTGTTTCATGATATCTAATTGTTCTGGAGAGAGGTCATTTTCCAAATTAAAATTAACAAAAAAATGTTTGCGATCAACTCTTTCCCAAAAAACATTAAATAATGTTGCATTATTATCAAGTAATGCTGACAAAATGAGGTCAATTGATTTTGATTTACTAATTAACGATTTTGTTAATGAAAAATACAGAAAAAAATATGTAAATTGGATTGAAATAAAATTTTGAGATAAATTAATCGACTATTATATTTTTGCAAACAAAAATAAACTTTGTATTATTTTTTATTTTTCAAAATAGGGCCCCATTTTTTTCTGGCCTAGGGCCCCTGAAACTGTAAATCCGGCCCTGATTACAAGGTACCCAGTTGGACTAAACACAACACCATCTTTGAAACACTAGAAGCAAGGGAAGTCAGGGCGAAAGCAATATGATAGTGCAAAGTGCTGCATCGAAATGTAAGTTGTGGAGAGATTTAAGTGATAAGATGACAGGGCTGGTTGGCTTCTTGAATCATTCTCAGAAGTCAAAGGATTTACTTATTGCCGGAGCATCGAAGAATCCATCAAGGCAGAAATAGAAAACTATTTAACAACAACACCGAATGCCGATAATGGTGACATACTTCGTTACTGGAAAAATCAATTACTTATTTATCCAAAACTTTCTCGCTTCGCAAGGAGAATATTGACAATTCCAGCAGCTTCCTCTAGCTCAGAACGAGTGTTTCCCACAGCTAAAATATATGTGGTGACAGAAGAACAAATTTGTCTGC
Organism: Girardia tigrina; assembly: GCA_001938485.1. Taxonomy (NCBI): domain Eukaryota; kingdom Metazoa; phylum Platyhelminthes; order Tricladida; family Dugesiidae; genus Girardia; species Girardia tigrina. The sequence goes on from MQRK01219028.1 coordinate 31,456, forward strand.
ATCCAAAGTTGAAAAACTTGTTTATATAAAAGAAAACTTAAGACAGATGAAAAAAAATGAATGATGTGCCTTTTATAGTTTAATTCAATTTTCCAAAAATAAATTTGTAATTTTCTTGTTTTGTTTTTTGTAAATTTTCTTTGTCATTATTGTAGCACAATAGTTAATATCAACGACCAAATAAAAATTTAGATGTGAATTTAGCTGCTTTATATTTTAATGTTATTTTTCCGATGCAGGCTTTTGATGCATCATTTAACGATGAAGGTTTTTCGATGCGTCGACTCATCGTTAAACGATACATCGTCGCTCCCTACTTATTACTTAAGTAATTCTTAGATTACTTGAATCAATCTAAATTACTTAATAAATCTAAATAAATTAACCACTTGCTTCTTTCTCCATCATTTGCTTTCCTTCAGTGGTTAGAAGCAGTCGGTGTTCAAGTAGAGATGAGTCACGATTATTGTGTTGATAAGGGTGAAAAAATCATATATATTTCAATGGAAAGACTAAGCTTTTTAACTTTTCTATTATAATTTCTATTATATTTTTTCACCAGGAAGCTTATTTATTGTGACCTTGAATTTCCTAGATAATTGATGATGCCAGCTAAATGTGCAAAATTTGAAATTCAACCCAGACGCATTCACACACACACATAGCGGAAGCTAATTATTCGTGTGCATTACGTTAAATTATCAATAGGATCTCGGCATGCTTAAACCTGTTTGGTTAAACCAAAAAGAGGGCTATCGATCCATTCTCTGTATTTAGCTTCAAACTTAAATTCAAACTCTAAATGCAAGTGAGTCATGTGCTTGGCTTGAAATTATGTTTTTCACGTGAAAGACCATTTTATTTCTGATTAGAGAAGAATTTAGGTGCAAACTCAAATAAATCTGTCATTTCCCACCTATATTAAATGGCACTAACCGAGTTGAGAGAAGTAAAGGGAAAGCGATCAGAAATTTGAAAAGATGTTCTCTTGAAAAATTTTGACGAAGTACGAAAAGCCTTAGATTAGGCATTTCCTGGGATGAACTTGGAAGAAATATGTTTAACAAAGAATGAGGTTGTTATTGCAAAGGACTTGATTCAGAGTTTAGAGATCATTGAGGTTTTAGTCACAGCAAATTTCAGTCAAGACATGATGATTCTCAAAGGGGAAAAGGTATTTGAGTACCTTTTTGGTAAACTCAGACATGAAGATGGGCAATTTTCAAAAGATTTGTTGGTTGCATTGTCAAAGAAGGTTTAATCAAGACGTAACAAAGATTTTTGTGGTTTGGTTCGCTTCTTGGATGGTATGAATATGAAAAAACTTTAGTAACATCAATTCTTAATTATCCAGGAAAGACGGAGCTGCCAAAAATTCCCAGTGATCTATATCTACAACATTTTTCAAATGAGTCTTTGGAAGAAGATATAGTCTGTGTCAATGATTTTAAAGTTACTCCCGTAACAAAATGCAAGTTTAAGAACTCAATGATATTCTATCCTCTAAACGTGTCGCCCCTGAAAATTTTGAAACATCAAATATACTTTCCCACTTGAAAAAAAGACATGAAGTTCTACCAGGTAACCAAGTAGATTCCAAAGGCTTTAAAACAGCTCAAGCATTGTTTTGTTATCATTGTTAACATCATCAGTTGAGGTTATAAGATGTTTTAGTGCTGCTAAACTATTTATTACAAAACTGAGTTATTCTCTTAGTGACGAAATAATAAATAATTTGTGTTTTTTGCGCAGTCTCTATAAAACTAACTAATTTCATTTAGATTTTTTTCTAGTATATAATAAATATTATTTTAGGTATTATTGGTTTTTTATTTAAATGAACAATTACTCAAATTACTTGATAAACTAAGTGATTTTTCCTGAATTGCTTTTTACTTAAGTAATCGAAAAAGCCTTACTTAGTTACACCACTAGTTGTAGTTTATAAGCTATCCTTGGTGATGACTGAATACATTACTAATACTTAGTTTAGTTATAAATCAATAGCTGGAAGTCAAGGTGTGATGATGTACTCTTTACGACGCTCTTACATTAAAACTTCATCTTTCTCTGTAGCCTGCTTCTGTCTAATTCTGAATCTCATAAAGGTTGTCTATGCTGCTGGTCTGTGTTTGTCTAAATTTGTATAACGATAAATAAGTTTCATATAAATATAATTAATTTACTTTCTAATTCAGTACATTAAATAATATTATGGATCACTTTTAAAGAAGGATACCTTCCACATGAAATATAACTATGCACATCCCTTAGTAACTGTTCAAACAGGTTTAAATATTTTCTCGAAACTCAATTATATTTGGAAGAAAGAGAACAGGAACACATGTTCCTGCAACAAAACCATGTCAAATGAAACTCTAGATTTATTATCATCATTAGTCCTCATACCAAGTCAGGCTCCGCAGTAAGTAAAAATAAACAACCGAGAACCAATCTAGATGTCTTCCAATATTACAGGAGCATTTGTAACTATAAATGATAATCATTTAAATAGAATGGTGCTCCAGTACACAAAAACATCAGTGTCTGCCGAGAAAGAAGGTTTTAGATCTCAAATAAACTTCTGCAAACGACTTCAAGAGAAGCAATTCAAATTATGACTTACACTGATCTCTGAACAGTTTTTTTTATCACAAGTGAGTTCTTTACCAAATCAAACTGCTGTTGTAATGGTGTAGATGATGGTTTTACGAAATATAAAGCCCCCATAAACATCTTCCCGATTCTGAAAAAAACTGTTGATTGTATGTATTTTAAAATTTTTTATATGTTAAAAATATGCTAACGTAATGTTCTAGTTTTTTGGAAAGCATAGTAGATTGTTATTTTTATTTGTTTAAATATGCACTTGATCAATAAATACAGCACAAATTCTATTTAGATGTCACAACACTTATTATTTTGCTAAGAAGTTTTCAAAACGTGTATTTTTAGAAAGGATTTTCTCGATTAATTATTTAAATACTTGTAAATTCCTAAGTTCCAGTGTTCTGCGTAGTCTGATGCCAAGTGCAACCTATAATGAATGTTTTACATACTTTAATTTTAAATTAAATTTTTAGTCATTCAAAGTGAAGCACTATATATCAAATCTTTAAAATTAATGTACAAACGGATCTCTAGACAACCTTTTAGATGATATAAGTATTCATTTCAAATAAACAGATTTAAAATTCATATTTTCTTTATGACCTGGCGATGACGATTATACCTTTGAAATGAATTGTCAATAAAAATAAATGTTTTTTTTATCTTTAAATGGCTTCTTTATATTTTTAATTAATGAAGTAATTTCAAATATACTTAAATTATTACCAGTGGCGGATTTATGGGGGGCGATCGCGCCCCCCCTCTAGGCAAAAAAATAGTTTAAACTATATGTTTTAACTATCAATAAAAATATTTTTTTGAGATTAGGATTTACAAGATTGAACATATTTCTATGTGGAGATTATATAAAAAGATAAAATCATTTATTTCTGTAACTCTTTTTTCAAGATATTTTAAAAATATTTTTGAATATGAATACTTAAAAAATAATACTACAATAAAAACAAATGTTAAGATTCGGGCTGGTCGAATTCAGGCAAAGCCTTTGGCAATCATAAATTGCTGCATTGAAAACATTTGGTAAGCAGCACAAGGTGATGTTAAGAGTACCAAATCAATGAGTCAAATTATAAATAAATTAAATCGTGCTACTCCTAATCCCGTGAGAGTTTGTAACCTAATAATACCTATTGATTATAAAAACTATGTGATGGCTAATGGTGAAAGTGAGAAGTTTTTGAATTGCTAACAGTGAATTGCTGATCAGAACAAAGGATTTTAGTTTTTGGTAGACAGAGACGGACTACTTTTTGTTAGAATCAAATGTGTGGTATGCTGATGGTACTTTTAGATTGGCACCTCCATTATTTGAGCAGGTTTATGTAATTCTCGCACAAAAACATGGGGGAGTTCATCCTGTTATTTATGCATTGCTTCCTAATAAAAGAAAAGAAACATATGTACATTTGTTCCATATGATTTGCGATCCAGATAATTATATTGGGCGGCTAAGGAGAAGAGAAAATATATTTTTTGCATTTTTATTTTATATTTAATAAAAACATTTTAAATCTATATACATGTATTGGATTTTTATTTTATACTTTATAATATTTGATTTAAACTAAACGGCGCCAAAAAAAAGGATCAAAAAGACAGGTTTCCTTTCTGACTCTTCTATCGTAGCAGCATTCGGATCAACGATTGTTACTTGATGTGAATTGTCTTCTCGTATCGCCTTCAGTGGTAGATTCCTTATCTTTTGATTGCCTAGACTAATTGGTTCTGCTCGGTAATATTTGAATTGATTTTTTTCTTCAATTTTGTGCGCTGATTTGAAATATCTGATGAGACATCCTTTGGTCTTGTAGTTCTTTTGGTAAGGATGAATGTATTTCTTAACAGTTTTTATACTTATAATAAAAATATACTTATAAAAATATACGTATATAATAAAAGAAAAGAATTTCCAAACTCAGAGTAACAGGTAAATTTCTTGGGAAGCTTATTCTTGAAAAATTAAGAAATATGGGCAATAATATTAATAATGCATTGGTATTTGCTACTGACGGATGCTCCATGATAGTTTCTAAACAAGATGGTGCTGTTACCGAAATTAAAAAAGTAACTCCATTTGCTAGTAAATGAATTTGTTTTAATCATGCATTTGATTTGTCAATATCTAAAATGTAATTCATTCAGGCAATACATAATTATATTGAAGTAATTGAAAACGTGAAATAATTTTTAAAAGGCAATTTGTTTTGCAAAATGTACTTAACGGCGAACTGAAAAGTTTATGTGAAAGTTAGGTAGAACGAAGTGAATCTATTATACAATTTATTGATTCTATAGAGAATAATAGTACATTTGAGATTGGACAGATAGTTTATTTTCCTTAAAAAACTAAATGCTTATCGATGCCTTAAAATGAGAATTCTTGATTTCTGTACATTGTCAGATTTCCATTTCATATCTTTTCTACCATTAACAAGATTATTTCAAAAGCAATTTAGACTTTCGTTCATAAACTACGTTGCACACTAAGGGGGTGGGTGGTTCATTTGACTGTGACGATGTGTGATGATAGGGAAGGGGGGTATTCTGAAATGTGACGTTACATTCAAAAAATCATAAAATATCAACAAATCGTCTCCTGATGCGCTTACAATAAAATTAATAAATTGATAGTGAAAATTTTTGTTTTGAGATATCATAACACAGTCAGGGAATAATGTTTAATTAGGAAGACCAATGATGTTTATTATATTTTTACTATGTTTAATGTCCCAGTATGGTTTTGTTTTTTCCTTTGTTTTAAATGAATTAATATATATTTTTGTTTTCCTAAATTAAGTTGAAATGTTTTTGTTTAAATATTTTTTATTTAAAAAGAGGGGGGCTCCGAAATTTGTGACGTAGTTTTATAGGGGTATAATATTTTGTGATGAGTTGTGACGACGGGGGGAGGGGTATGAAAACGGATAAAATCGCGTGACGTAGTTTAAGAACGACCCCTTTTGTAATGCATCGAAACTTTTATCCATAATTATGGAAAAATTTCACAATGCTTGTAAAGAATTTCATGAAATTTTTACTTAAGTTTTAATTCTTCTATAAAATTTTTAAATTTCACAGATAACAAAATATCAAAAAAATAGAACAAATGTTCTATATTCTTCTCCAGAAGAATTACAGGAGATCTATTTATATTCCTATGCTCGACGCAATAATAACTGATTTAGAAACAAGATTTTCTAAAGATTAATTTAATGTGAATTATCATGTCTTCTGCTAAAAAATATAATAAACATTAATGAAGATGTACTGATATTGAAGGTAAATCATTTATCCAAAACTTATGGTCTATTAATAAAAAGCGGTGAGTATGACATTGAACAATCACTACTTGCAGAAAGAAATATATCGAAAAAGAACTGGATATTTTTGAAAGACTTAAATTTTCCAGATGCAGTTGAAAAAACCTTAGAAAACTGTGATGCAGATATACATTTGATATTACATGAATTGCTAAAGATATTACTGACTGATTACATTAGTGTTAAATCAGTCGAAATAAGCTTTTCTTCCTTTCGTCAACTAAAAACATATTTAAGAAATCGAATAGGCGAAGAAAAGTTAACAGAATTAACGTTGATTCATATAAATCGAGATATAGATGTTATATTTTATATGTTATTGAATGTTTTACTAAGAGTTGAAATCGTAAATTAAGTTTAATTATGTAATTGAACTATATTGTTTTGTATTTTCAAATAAACTGTTATTGTGATTTTTTGTTTTAATTTTGTTACATCTTTATTTCATAAATAATTTGTTAGAATCATAATAATAGTTATATATCAACGAAATTCTTTGCCACACCAAGAAGCATATAGCCATTTCTGAATTATTTGTTTTGTTTCTCATAATTTCTTATAAATTACAAATAAAAAATAAATATTTGTCTTTGTAAAATATTTTAAAATGGGTTTTTATTTGAGAGGAGAGTTTGGTAAACGTAATGACAAGTATATCGTAGTATAATTATGTTTTTTTTCTAAATTTCAATTTTTTTGTTTAAATCGGAATCGCCCCCCTAGAATGATAGTCTAGATCCACCCCTGATTATTACTGAGAAAATATTTTATGGCTTTCAATATTTTAAAAGTATAAAATGCTTAATCTAGTAAAAAAATTTCAATTGTGATATACATTTTGCCAATTTTTTTCAAAAAGAATCTTTAATTTATGAAAGTTGTATTTCTTGTGCTTTTCAATAGAATTCTTTTCTATATGGGAAATGCATATTTCTAAAAATTAAAGTAATAGAGGTCTTAGAAAATACCAACATATAAGAAATACGCTAATAGAAATATTCAGTTTATTTAAAAAGTCTTATTTGATTTTTGTATTATATCAATATATGGAAAATGAAAAAAATAATTGTTATAAATAATAATATATTAAAACCAGTGATAACATTTAATTATTTTCAAATCTAATTCATTCCAGTAATTGCATCAAAAAGGAGTTTTCTGGTAAAAAGTTTATAATATTCATTCAATTATCAATCTCCAAGAAACTATATAGTTTTTTTAAACTTAAACCGTCAGACGTTTCTTGTTTTTTAAAAATTAATTTACAAAATCTTATTACAATCAGATTATAAATTTCTAATTTATTTGAAAAAGGAAATTCATCATAATCTGATTTCGGATATCTTCTGAGATTTCATGATGAATTTAAAGGGCTTTGATTTTTTCATGAAATAACTGAGATTACTTTTGTTATTTTTTAATATGATGACGAAGTATTTCTTTAAACGTTATTTCATGCTTGAAATTTGTATACTTTCTCTTCATTCTCTAGAAATTTTGATTACAAGAAATCATCAAATATATCACTTGATCTTTGACTATTTTATATTATTATTATGGGACCATTTAGTTTCAAATTAACAAAATAAGTTTAGAAAAAGTGATTTAAAGGTCTTTATTTTAAATATTAATTTAGAATGCGGCAGAGATTTGATTTTCGCTTCTAAATATATGTGATTAAATTTGGAAATATAAATAATATTAATAATTTTATAGTTGAATTTCCTTTAAAATCATATTCTTAATGACAGAAAAATGAAATAGAAAAATAATAAAAAATTTCAAATAAATATCTATTAATAGTCCATTTTAAATTCTTTATCATTCTTTATTTCATATTCTATTGTTATAAAATAATTTACCTGAAACTCTTTTATAACTATTTACGATGTTTTTAAATTTCATAATCAGTAACTGACTTGCTTCAAATATAAAATAGAAACCAAAATCATAAAATAAAAATATCCAATTATACTTTTTTGAAATATTTTCGAATATTTATGGGAAATTTTTATTTACTCAAAGATTTGAAGTATTGAGGGGCTTTGCTTTGGTTATTTCAAATGTTAATCAATGGGTTATAGTATCTAATCAATAAAGACTCACAAAAAGCCGCTCGAAAAGGGAATCGAAAACGTTTTGTTGAAATAAAAATTCATCATTCGAAACAGAAGAGGTTTTATTCATACAATGCATCCAGTCATCAAGAACCTTACTCGGTCAACTCGATTGTGAATGTTCACTAATCCGGGTTTTTAGATTAAAATTCGTCTCCAATGTGGCTTCTCAGATTTTGCGGATTAGTTCGTAGCATGCTTGAATGCATAAGATTATTGAACTATTGGCTCTGTATCGGGTAAAAATAATGAAGAGAAAATATTTATTAATAAATATGAATAATTCTTATCTATTTAGTTTAATTTTATTATCAATTTAGTTATAATTTTTAACTTTATATACATATTTATAATATATACATATTTATATCTTTTTTATAAGCTTTTGTGTGATCATTATTTTTTAGTATGATAATTGTTTTCTTTCGTTTTGTGATCATGTTTTTTTATTTTTAGGTTTTTTGTATTTTAAAAGGTTTTTATCATTTTACTTTATAAATATCACCAGACGGCTTTCATTTATAGACTGCCCTGGTGGTGAACATCATTTGTCATAAGTTAATCTTCTAGAAAGAAACTTGAAATTCAATCAATCATATTAACCCTTTCGCAGCGGCTTTCCGTTTTAAGTTATAGATAATTTTTGTTAAATATATAATGTTTATTCCGGTCTGAAATTTATTATTTAAAAGTTTTTTTTGGAAATTTATTCAGGGGGCGGGCTGGGGAGGTTGGGACAAATATATCCCATTCGTCTTTTATGATGGGTCATATATGTCCCAACAGCCTTTTGAAACAAAACCTAACTACAAAAAAAACCTTTTAAACATTCACTGGGACATATGTGTCCCAGCAGCTGCGAAAGGGTTAATAAATATATTTAATTGTCTCAATTTAAATTAAAAATTTGCTTGTAATAACTTCACGGTTTTGTTGAATAAGAAAAGTAACGGTCAACTTTTATTCTAAGTACAATGCCAACTATGAATAAAGTTTCGTCTCTTATAAAGTGCTTCCATAGCAGCTTTAACTGAAATTAAAATTAGTGCACATCATTTAACTTTGTAATTAAATTTCCGTATGAAATGTGTGCTATTGCAATCCTGATCAAAACAATTAAAAATAAATTCTTTGTACTTTAATAAATTTATAATGATTTACCAAAAACTAATTATGAAAAATATTTTTTTATTTACCATTTATTTTCAAAAATTCTATTTTTTTGATATAATTTTTAAAAGTTGTATTTTGATTATTATTTTTGTATTTATAACCAATCATAATTTATACAATTTTCTGTGATTTGATACAGACTTACAATATAAATAAATGATATTTTTGTACATTTAAATGATTTCGATTAATTATTTCAACTTGAAAAAATAAAAAAATAAGTTAAATTGTTAAAATACTAAAATTCCAGGAAACCTTTAAGTTTAAACAGTGATGAGTGTTGTGGTTACCACTGTAACTAAGAGATTTCTTTAACTAATATAAAAATTGATATAATTGTGTTATACAGTATTTTAAAGGGTAATCGTGATGTATAGAAGTTCTTGATTCGTCACTGATTTAAAGTTTAAATGCCCATACTTTATAATCAAATTATAATTATTATATGTAATCAATAATTTTCGTTTGAATTAAAGTAAGATAGCGCATCAGAAATGTTTTTAGAACATCCTTACTGAAATTATATCGAATTATATCTTTTATTTTGCAATTCTTCAATGCAGGTATTGAAATAGATTCTATTGAATCTATCGTCGACCTCAGTAGCTCCGTTGTCAAGTCGAATTTCCAATACCTTCTCTCCTATTTTACTGATCGTAAGTCTATTGCGGTATATTATGCTCTTAACTATAACTACTAAAATATCTTTTATCCCAATTATAATGTAGTGGTTTTTGATTACTTTGTTTTAAAGCTATTAATGGTTTAATTAATTAATTTATTCAGCATTTATATTTAACTTTAAAAAAATAAATTTCGTTTGGATATTTAGGTATTTGATTTAAGAGTAAATAAACTATTGAAACCGTTTGACGTATGAAGTTTTATATTAGATATTAATTATAGTTATTATGATTTCGTTGGAGTAAAATGGTTATAAAATGTAATACGCTTAATTATTACATACATATCGTGTTTACCGATGTATACGTACTGATTTTCTTATATCGTTTTGCGGATAAAACCAACATATACTAATAGCTTATATTTATTTTTCGCAAACACAGTTGTAACATTTGAGTTCTACACTTAATATATTACTTTTGCTATTTTCATATCGCTGCTACTTTATGTACTACTTAAAACTTTGGAAATACGATATTTTACAAGGATGCAATATTGTTTGATAAATTGACTTTTCTTATTTAGGAATAGGTTATCGTTTTGCGGATAAAACCAACATATACTAATAGCTTATAGATTGGTGACGAGGAGGGGAGAGATTCTTGTGGGTTGGGTACCTCGAGTTCGATGAGGTTGTCTTCCTTGGTGACGACTGGAGGGATATCTTTGTCAGCGATTTTGACTCTGACAGAGCGGAGTTGCTGTTCAGTCTTTCTTTGGTTTCGTGGAGTCTGAGTTTTTCCCATTCGTCTTTGTTATCGTATCTCAATTTGATTGGGTCGTTTTCAATTAGACCGCCATCTTCGCTTCGGATGTTGGTAGCCTTGAAGGATGGGGTGGAGGACTTATCGCAAGAGATTGCAATAGATTTAAATTTCATTTTCTCGATCTCGATTTCGCAAAAAATATCAATCATCTTTTTAACCTTTGATAACCCAATAGAAGCACTTTAAAATTTATTTAATGATTAAATCGTAAAAAAATTATTTGTTGAAATAAATTAATTAAAGAACTTTACTATCATAAATAATAACATCATTGAAAAAACTAAATTTTATTCTTGCAATATGTTTCGGTGGATTTTCCACCATCAACAGGCTTAATTAACGACAATTGTGCTGTCTTAGATATTAAAATGATGATTATATTAGGTTGGTCGAAAAATAATGGCGGTTTTGGGACACAAACTTCAAAGACGTGCAAATTCACAGAAACAAAAGTTTATTAATCAAAGTATGAACCGTTGGCATCAATACATTTTGCCAACGACAAACAAGTTGTTATATTCCATCAGCATAAAATGCATCGGTTCTCAAAGCGACGAATTCTTGGAAGGCATTGTGAGCATCATTTTGGTTTTTGAAAATTTTTTCACGTAGGAAGTTTTACAAATGCCTGAAAAAGTAGAAGTCCGTTGGCGAGATGTCTGGTGAATATGGTGGATGAAGCAGGGTTTCATAGCCCAACTCATTAAGCTTTTGAAGAGTCACTTTTGAAATATGAGG
>MQRK01219055.1:0-17842 GCA_001938485.1 Girardia tigrina
TTTTTAATTTTTTAAAATATTTAATAAGCAAATTAACATAAAAATATTTTACCCTTTAAATTAAAAAAATAATAAACTATTCAGGCGAGATAAAAATTTAAAATTAACCCCTCATACTTGTAATTTTTTATAACGATCGATTTGCGAGAAACTACGAAGAGAAGAAGATTTTAAACGATTTTTTAATTCTTCCTCTATTAAAATATTGAAATATAAACCCCTAACAATACTATTAAAACATACTTACAATGAATAACCTTGACTTATTAAAAATTAATATTTTGATATTTAGTTTCTAAGAACAATCACACTAAAGTATGAATTCAAAATAAACGTTGAATTTAAAAATTTAAACAATAATTATTTATGATATTAATACAATTCACAACATGTTTAAATATTAAAAACCAAAATTAATAACTGAGTAATCTGAATCAAATTTACAGAAAAAGTTAGAATTTTAATTGGATGTAATTCACAATCAAAGATTTTTGATTTTTTTTTATATTTTTTGTTATTCACTATTTTGAAAAACATTAATAAAAATTTAAAAATTAAAAAAAAGTGCTGTTGAAAATTTTTTAGTAAGAAAGTGTCTAGAAGCATAAGCCCGAAGCCCATCTGGTTTCATGCTCGGGCTTCGGGCTTGAAGCCCGCCAGTTCCAAAAACTACTATTGTTGTGCTCCTGTGTTTATCCCTGATAAAAAGATTAGAAAAATATTTAGAATTCTGAAATTTTTCTGGTACTTTTTTTTGGAAAAATGATACTCAAACTTCAATAAATTCATTTTAGATAAATGAAGACAATAATGAACTAGCAGACACTTGTGGTTTTCCTGTGATTTGCGAACTCTTTTCACATGTTCATAAAACATTTCGTCGTAATTACTTAATTTTATGATTCCATAAAATTTCCATTGTGAGGGTATCCAATATGTTCTTTTGAATTTAAAAACGTCAACCCTCACTCACTCAAAAGAATAAGGACTTCTAGAATTTGTTGTTGAACTTTTTCCCAGTTACTAATTACTACTATTATACCTTAGCGTAGCTAAAGATCTTAATGAAGAGTTTGTTGTTGCACATTTCGACTTCGAAACTGCATAATTGGCTTTATGTTTCATTGAATTTTCATGGCGAAATATGTGGTACTTCAATTTCCTCCAACCTCTTTCATTATCTCAACCGGGATGGATTTCTGAGAACTCCTGTACATGATTTTGTATTACAAAGAAAAAAGGGAACATAAAATATAGTTTTTTGACGTAGCAAAACCAATCTCTATCGCATATTTCGCAAATAGAAAATGTTTTTAGTAGCTGATATGGAAAGCTCATGTTCTTTGAATATCGTGAGATATTTTAAGGAATATTGAAGTCCGCAATTTTAAGAAATGCTTCTATTTACGGTGAGTTATGTTTGTTGAAAAACACGATATCATACATTTAGATAGCAGACAGATCTGTTACTGTTACAATATTTACATTCTCATTTGATTCATTTGCATGGTTTTCTTGACTATGACTATAAGCCTCGCCGAGATCTTTTGATGCCGTTATTAACAAATTCCGTTAACGAAGTTGGTTTATTATCGGAACTACTTGAGAATTCACCATCAGGGTAGATATTTTCATCATCTGATTCCCTGGCATTTCTGACAAATGATCTAATTTTTTTGCAAAGAATGTGGTTTTTCTTTCAAATTCTGCTTTCTTTCGTCTTTTAGCTGCTCCACTAAGATATGATCTTTTCATTTTTTTCCGAATAAAGATGCAAACGCTATCTGTTAAATGTTTATTAATGCTACTACTATATATAGTAATTCTTACTCGCCAGAAAAAACTATTCTAAAATTAGGAGCTAAACTTTACTCTCCATCCATAAATATAACATGAATATTTGAACTGTCGTGTACCACCTCATTTCCATTCACACAAATAAAGAAAAAAAATTTTCAAATTACCCCATAAAATAAATCTCACAAACGACAAATTTAAACTTTCTGTAACGAAAATAACAAATTATTTAAATTTCAAAATCGGTATTGTATATATTTTTCTGTGTTAGAATTTCTGATCTGTGTAAAAAATCTCTTTTTAAAATGAAAGATTTGAGAAACATAATGGTTTTGTTTTAATAAATCATTTTCGTTAGAATTTTTTTGAATATGCTCTTCTCGATCGAGTTTAATCGATATATTCTCATTACAACAATGAATGGTTTTATTGTCCGCCGAATTTCCATTTCAAGTGGAACGCGGTACCTGATAATCGACACAAGCACATAAAACGATCGACCCGGCGATCAAAACAACTGATGACTATACCTCTCACTCTCGAACCCGCGACCACTTAGGTAGAAATATCTTTAGGGAGATTTGATTGGCCCCATCTTGTAGCCATCTGTTCAGGTATAAACAAAAAGTTTTTTAAACTTCATATTTTATATTTAATTTTAATAATTCAAATTTTCAATTTTAGCATTTTGAAGTTGGATTTTTTTTATTTGAATAATAAATTTGATTTTAACTGTTTCGATTTTTTGAATTATTTTTAATTCATCTGATGGAAAACATAATGTCCGGATTATGGTTACATGGTATTATTTAAGTTATATTTCAATAATGTTAAATTATATTTTAATTTCAGGCTCTAACTTTTTGAGTGCAAAGTAAAACCCAGTATTTTTAATATTTACTTTTTTCAAATCATTTAATGGATTTTTTAAAATTTATTTTGGTTTTGCTGAGGCTATGGTGCTGGCATCCGAATCGGACTGAAAAGGCTAGCACCCGTTTCTCGTGCGGGAAGTATCGGCCGGTTCAAAGTCGACTGGCCCTCGATCGGATCTACTTGGCGCCTCGACGGATAGTGGTCATCGGTCCGACTCACTGCGGCTTCCCGTACTACATCTCCGGTCCAATTATAACCGTTATTGCCCGAAGCGGCGCATGATACCATTGACTCACAAAGCCGCGACTCGGATGCTGCATTGATGCGGTCGCCAAGCTCCGCCGAAATGTGTGGTTCGGCCGGTCGAGTCCGAGCGGTACGGATCGCTTTCATTTATTTATTTGAATATGAAGAAAAGTTTTGTGAACAACAAATAACAATTTGAATTTTTTCACTCATTTAATTATTTCATTAGTTTATTTAAACAACAAAAGAATTGTTGATGTTTTTTCAAACACCACACAGGCCCTTCAGTATGCGGGTCCCGGGCCATATGACCCCCCTCTCTCAGAGTTTGTATGTAGACATTCATCACCTCGTAGCCTCCTGTATAAGTCAGTTTGCCTACTTATTGGATAAAAGTGTTTCTAAACTTCCTTTGAAAATATAAATAATAAATTATATTACGTTAAAAATTATAATAATTTCCATATATAGAAAATCCCTTTGTAAAATTACATTAAAAGAAAAGTCAGTATAGGGTAAAGAAAAACGCGTTAATTGAATGAGAATTAGGAAATGCAGAAGTAATTACAAAATGTATCAATGAAGCCCGAGATAAATATCATTTCAAATATTTTCCTCAAATACTGAACAAATATTTGATCAGTCAATTTTTTGTTAATAGACAAACAAAAATTCAGAAAAAAATGTCAATTTTTAAGAAAAATTTATTTTTACAACGCAAAATAAATTTACTAACGAAATTAGACTGATTAATGTCGAATGATTAAATGGGAAACAGAACTGCATTCGAGAGCCCACGGAATATCTCCGCGGATAATTTGCAATTTAGTCTTCTATTGCTGGCCAAATGCTCGGTTCAATTGTGCATTCAGTGCTTCCATCCCATCAGATAAATCTGACATTTACCATACATTTTTCAATCGAAAAAATAAAAACGAAACAACCGGGCATAAAACTATTAAACGGTTCTTTTTTCTTTTAAAAAATTATAATTATTTGTGTAAATATTACTAAAATTCCAAAATTATTTCATGACAAATTAACTTAAATGGGTTTAGAGAATCAACAAAATCAGACGACATTTTACCAGGCCTCTTTTAATTTGTAAAAATTAAGAGAAATTACAAAAAAACATTTAGAAACTTATTAGTAAGAGTTTATTTAAAAACAATCATATTATCATCCTATGGAATGTCTTGCAAATCTTCTGTTTTAAAACTTCCTGCTGAGTTTTCACTCAATTCTTGTAGAATTTTTGCATCTACTCTCTCATGTTAAGCAAAGGAGGTTTCGTTGAATAAGAATTTCTTATTTCGTTCCATGAGTTTGTCACTCAAGTCATATTCTCTTGTAACCCGGGCTTCACAAAGTTTCCACGCTCATTTCTCACTATTCTATTTTCAATGTAAAGATTAATTTTCATGCGCCAGTAGTCCTTGAATGGCTTATTTATTGCAATTTCAAGAGTCTGAAGGTAAGCCGTCATTCCTGCTGGAATTATGACTTGATTTACTTTCTTTCAACAAGAAAATTATTCATGTCTTTTCTGCGATGTATACTGGTTGAATCCCAAACTATCATATATCTTTGACTTTCTCGCAAAACTAATGGCAGTATTAAATCGATTCATTTCCATGAAACTTCCCGTGTACACCATTCATTTTCATTTTCTAAAACATAGATGCCTAAAATGCGTTCAATTCTTTCTTTCCTACCCTTGGTGATGATTAAAGGGGAGCTTTACTTCCATCGAGTTGAAATGATAAAATACACGTAATTCGTACATTTTCATAATCTGTGGAGGAAATGTAAATTGATGATGTACCTTTTTGATCAATTTTCGATTGAGATCCTTGGCACATGAATGCAGGAGTTTCATCCATAGTAATTGTAGTGCCCTACTACTGACACTGCGTGATTACTTTATTTGTGTGCTCTTTGACCTTGGTGTTTACTTTCGAGTGTTCTGATGTTTCTTTCGTGTTTGATGTGTGTATTTTCATGGTTGATTGTGCTTTCGAATGTTTGCTTGTTTATTTATTTATTTTGCAAAAATGAACGGGATTCTTTTTCTAAAAATGTACTTTTTATTGATATTCTTCCTGTTCAAGAATTATTAGAAAGGAAAGAAAATTGTCTCTGGCGAAAGTATCGAATAAAGAGTTCATTTTCGAAAAGCAAGTAAAAATCTTACGTTTTTCTTTGCTGATTTCGAATAGGAATATGCTGCTCGAATGCTGCTGAAAGAGTAAAAGTGTTTCAAAGAATTATCTTGATGAAAAAGAAGATTGTAAATATTTATAAATTGTTTGCCGAAATTCTGCTTTCAAAAAGATATAGACGAAGATGCTTCTATTTTATCAATCTGTTCGTCAAGCATGATTTGAAATTTTATTTATTATAATATAAATAATATAATATAAAAAATATTATAAGATAAAAAAAGAATCAATACGCAATGGATTAGTTAATTGAAATAAGCTGAAACAGAAAACAATTGCTTTCCTATTAACATTCAATGTCAATTGCCAACTCAATCCTTTTATTGGAAATTTTTTATTTATGGTCTGTGTTTATTTTTTTGTATTTGTTTGTTAATTAATTAATACAGTTTTATTTGTTATCTACGTTATTTTATTTTGTTTTACTTGTAAAGCCTTTATTTGAAATTAACGACGAATAAAGGTTTTACAGTAATCATGCTGAAGTGACTATATTTACTAAAATCTTTCCCATCAACAAATGGCTTAAATGTAAGTGCAAGTTTAATGATATCAGCATCTTCCAATTTGAACAATGTTGTTAATCTTCTAAGTGAAAATTCATGTCGCTGAAGGAAACCATCTAACTAGCGTTTTGATGTCTTTAAGTCTTCTTGAAATATACCAAATTGAAGTGCGTGTTAAGAGCAAAGGTTTGAATATCAGCTCTGCGAACCATCAAGGCTTTTACCATCCTCTCAGCAATACCTTCACAAATAACGTCTTCTACCTGTAAAAATTGCGGTTGTTGACCTGACTAACACTTGGGTTTCTTTGCATTTCCTTCTTTAACTTTTTGACAGTGTTGATCGTAGTCTCATTGCCATCTTCGAACCATTCGGATATCCAAATTAATTTCTTTACAGAAAGCAGTAAGATTTTGCCCTGTGATTCCTCCATCATGCCTCTTTTATACTCGATCGAATAGTTTTTCTTACATTCATCTTTTCTGGGGTGAAAATTACAAAAACAATTATATTCCACTTGATGTTTCAAACTATTAAGGTAATAATTTAAAATAAACTATTTTTAAACTATTAAAATAATTAATATTTTTTATTTCTGACGTCCTCCTGCCACTCTTAACTGGGGCTATTTAAGGGTAGAGCTTATGTTAAAACTTTCCCCGAAATTCACAGAAGGTATTATTCTATGGGTAGGTTTTATTATCGGAGTAACATGGTAATATGTTAGCAGAAACTTTATAATGCTAGGTTATCGAATCACAACTTGCACCGAATTTCGAAATCTCTCAATTGTGAATATAAACTGTTGTGATAATTTAAAAACAAAGTATATACACCATGTAATTTCACAGATGGGTGATGAAGCATATTCCAACATAGCGATCGAGGATGAGACATGGGTCTTTTTACAAGGTAGAGGAAAGAAAGAAGATCACAAAGTTTGGATTCCTTCTAATGCTGTTCCACCAAAAGTGATAAAACCATCGCCAATGACTGCTAAAAAATCTCTTGTTTTCGTAACCTTTATCTGCAACAAACGTTTTAATGTAAACGCACTACCATATGGTACCAAGATTGATTCCGAGGCGTATGTGAACTTTGTTCATGACACCGGTGAAAGATGGCGGAAACTTAGATCTAACAGCATCAAGCTAAAGGAACTTAAGTTGTGGCATGATAATGCAAGACCTCATTCTAGCAAAGAAACAACTCTTTTTTTTTTGAAAGAAGAAAAATTGAAAAAAATATCAATCGCCCTATAGTCCAGATTTTAATCCGTGTGACAGATCTTGTTTTCGAAAATGAAGAAAAGTTTTAAAAATCAAGTTTTCAAATAACATGAAGAAATTGAAGAAGCCTGTAAATTCTTTTTTAATTCTTTATGAACAGAAACATTAAAAAATCAACTAGATAAACTTGTTAACTATTGTCAGTTGGTTATTGACAACAATGGTGAATATGTTGTTGCTTAAGAAATTTTTAAAATATTTTTTTAAATAAATTTTTAAATTCGCTGCATCTAATTTTTTTTCTTGGTTAATAATATTATTTTTTTAGTAAGTTTCAAATTTTATGCTTTGAAATTTTAACACAGTATTTATGACAGTCTGAATAATATTCAGTCCGAATTTGGTTAAATTTGGTAAAATATTAGTGTGTTTTTAAAGGCCACCTGAGGACTTTTGGGACAGCCTAAGTATTATTATCATTATATTATCATTATAAAAGAAAAATAAAACACAAAAATCATATGTAATGCAATATCGAACGGATATTTTTTAGATCCTGCTGTTATTTATTAACCCTTTCCAGCCCATTGTTGCCATATGGCAACATATTTGAAAAATGAAATTACAGTTATCTCTTTTATCCAATTTAGATTTTACACACAGTAATAGTTTCTAAAAAGTCTAATAGATGGCACTACATATATTAGAATGCAAAAAAGCGCGATTTTCACTTGTTTCTTAGCAATTTAAATCAACATTATAACGGATATTCAATGCTCCAATATTTTGCCTAAATAATAATTTGGGCTGGAAAGGGTTAAATAGGAATTTTTAAGGGCATTGATAGTAAAAAAAAGTAGATTTTTAATAACTTAGAAAACTGGAACCACATCAACTCGAATGGGCATTATTGTGATAATGACTGGTTCATATGTCAAACATTCTCTCGCGCCCTCCAACAACAAATTTTGTCTCAAAAAATCTTTTCGAAACAGCTGGTGTCTTCCTATCTCAGATACATTACCTGCCATTTATAGAGACACATCAGAAAGGGAACGATGGATTACAAATTTAACAGATTACGTAAATAACTGAGAATTGTTATATTAAATAATAAAATACTTTCATCAATTATATTTTATTTAATTAAGACAAAATAATACAGTCGAAATTTTAAAACTACATTTAATGATGTCTGTAGATCATAAAAGTTTCTTTAAATTATATTTTTAATACTATTATTGCTCTAAAATATTAACCGTGTACACCGATCCCCCATGTTTATGTATCTCTTTATGTCAAATTTGCATAACATTTGAAAAATTTTATATCTAAAAATTCCAATAAAACTTGTTACATAATTTATTACGATAAAAACATCAATGAATAAAACATAAAAAAATATTAATTCTTTAATAAAAAACGTTGTAAGATAATTTCTAGTTGGAAAAAGAAATGTTTACAACAGAAAATGATTCGTTCAGTCAACTTTTATGGCTGATGTTGAAGTTTCCGCTCGACTGTGATCTCGCGTCTGACTTTTCATACAACCGCCTTGTTTTAGAGGTTTTCAGAATAATTTCTACATTCCCAATTCACCCCACACTCATATTTAGATCCATTGTATTTCTTAAATTTTTCTAAAAATTGTATCATAACCTTGCTGGTGTGTGGGTAATGTAAAATTACATTTTTATGACTGGCGGTAATGTAGGGGGACTTAAAAATCAGTGCTCTCTAGGCCATCTACACAGTACAGCGTCTGTTTAAATTGTTTCCTTGCATTTGTGTTGCACAGATAAGAACACAGAAAATTCTTATGTATTAAGACGCCTACATACAATGCGTTAAAATATCGACTTTTATTATTTAAAACTTATTGTAAGTTGTACATTTTACTATGAATGCTATGTATACGATTTTCTAATTTTAAAAACTATTGATAATAACTAATTTATTGTTATGTTATACTACACCCCTGAAGCAATCCTAATACATATTATTAAGTCTATAATTAGATTCCACATTATCTTTCATGATAATTGTAAAAGAGCTAACTGAAAACGTGTTTCAATGAACTCTTTTAACGTAGCAAAAAAAATAAAGATAAATATATATAGAACTTTTATTTTTATACAATATAAATAAACATATATAACAAAAAAATAACATACGAGAAAAAGAGAATGGCATGGATAAATCTTGATTTCGATTAGTGTTTATTGTTCTAAGGTTTCGAGGAACGATCTTCTGTTGTAACAATGCCGATGGAAACGTCAGAGAATCGTTTGGTTGCACAACCAGATTTTGAGGAAACAGATTATATTGAAAGATGCACTTTCAGGGGAAATAATAATCCACCAGTGATAGAACGATTCTTCGGTAAGGTGAATATCGACACTGGACGCTCGTTCTATCGCAATCACTGATTTCGTGAATTTCCGATCGGTTTATGAGAAATCCGTACAGAAAATTCCGGATAATATTAATACCGATACATAATATTAATATTGATTTATTTATTTTTATCTATATATATATAAAATTATTATATAATAGTAATATATATGTGACTGGGTCACTACAATTAATATTTTTTTAATAATAAAAATAAATTAGTTTGTATTATTTAAATAATAAGCCTCCCCCGATTGTGACGGGTAACTGTGTATACATAGTAAACTACGATACTCAGCATCGACACACATGTTAGTGAATCATAGACTCTGAATCGGGTGGTTTCCTCAAAAAAACAAAAGCTTCTAGTTTTCTGACATGGCTTAGGATACAAAAGTACGAGCCTTCAGTGCACGGGCACGTTTTTTAGTATCTTATAAATAACAAATCATAATCAAGGCTCGCTTGAGTATCCCTATATCCATCATATTATCTAACCTAAAAGCAAAACTCACATTAAGAATCATTTAAAATTATTAAAAATTACTTTAATAAAATTTCAATCAATTTTTTATCTAAAATAAAATTAAACAAAAGGTTTCAATCTATTTATCTACTGATTTTTTAATACAAAAGCAGATCACTTTAAAAATAGTCTAATATTATTGATGAAAAAATATGGGATAAGGAAAACTCTTGAACCACATAGCTTAGGTCTCCCGTGAGAACTTCCAGTTTATTATAGAACTATTCCTTTTTTTGAATTATGTTTGTGTTTATAAATACATTTTCATATGAATAAGTCTCAAAAAATGAAGACTGTTTACTTCTCGTTTCTTAAGAATTTTAATTTAGCTTTATTTTCCTTTAAATATGCTCTAGAGCTGTTTTCTGTTGATTTTCCTGTTTCCATTATAGTTGTGATGATTTTTTTCTATATATATTTTTCTAATTAACTTATTTGATATTCGACTTTTTATGTTAATTTATAAACTTCCAACAAATGCGGTGATTAATGATAAATCTTTTAACTTTAGACGCTGTTACATTGTTAAAGAATTTTTTTAATAATTTGCTCTATTAATATTTTATATTATATAACTTTTATTCTTTATCAAAAAATAGTCAAATTTATTTTATGCATGATTTATTACGATAATGTTGTGTAAAACATAATTATTTTAATAAAAAAAGTTCATCTATTTAAGAATATATTCAAAGAATATACATTTCGACGGATCTACCGTCATCTTCAGGTCACTGATTAATAATCAATTCACCTGTATATAAATACAAAAGTTATGATTATGTAATCGATTGCATGAAATCACGCTAATCAAAAATTCTCAATAATCTGGTTGAGACTGCCGATTGAACATTGATTTTAAGGTAGCGCGTGACATAATTAGCAATGCTTCACACGACACTCTCTCCCAATAACTGTCAAAATACTTACATAGAATTTTGAAATTATTAATATTAACATCCCATATATTTTTTCAGATGTTCTGCAATTTGCTCTAACTCTTTTCGACCATGTTCTTGAATTCGTTTACAGAGATGACTGACAGTCTCTCCAATGAATGTGAAATCGCAACCATTACAATATTGCAGAACATAGGAAAAAAATGTAAATGTGATATTAATATTGATAATTTCCAGTTTCTGTGTAAGCATTCATATCAAATTTCATATTTGATATTTTGGATCATTCTTTATTATTTTATCCTTAATTAACATTCACCTACAATTTTACAAAAATAAGATATGTAACTAAATTAATATGATTAATTAACTGAAATTAATTTCCCAGGATAGAGATAGGATTACTGAACTTAACATATCCCAAATATATCATAAATATTTTGTAATTTATATTTATTTTTATATTATTTAATATTTATCAAACAATTCATAATAAATAACTGATAGAAAATATCATATTTGAAATCTGTAAAAAAGAAATTTTGGAATAAATTAATTTAATTACAATTTCACTTAAAAACGTATAAAGCAAAACAATTTAAATGACTTTTAATATGTGATGTATCTAAATGTAGAGAGTTTAATACATTTTATTAGGCTATGAAAATTATCCAATAAGTGTTTAGGGAATTTTCTTCTTTTATGTTGCTTGACGATGCAATTATAAATTATTATTATTCATAAAATATCACAAAATAAAACGTCTTACAAATGGAATCAAATCAGTTATGTAAAGAAAACCGATGGTACACCTTTCTGGTTTTGAGTGCTTCAATAGAACTCTTTGGGATCGGATCAGTTTTATTTTACCGGTGTATATTGGAAATCTTAAAATTCTATCGTCGAAGAAAGACTCAATGGCAAACAAATAATTTGCTTTGCAAGGAAAATCCGTTAACTGAAACGATAACTGTAACGTTGTCAGCGGACAATTGTGATCAGAAAATTGTTGAACCAAGTGCTTTGGAAAAGAGATTGTCGGATACGAGATTCAATAGTACCGCTGTAATGACGGATTCTGTATTTACGTCCTATTCGAAAGGTAATTACAGAAACCTGGACTGGATCGTTGAAGCTAAAGACTGGGCTGGGGAGATAATTTCCGGTCAAAATGGAACTGGAAGAATTTTGATATCTTTAGTGAGTGCTTTGAGTCTAGGATCTTTAGTAATTTACTTCATCGAGTTATCTCAATTGCAAGGGGTCACTGAAGAATTGTGTATTAAATGGTCGGAAAGCTACACTCAACAATTCGATCTAGCATTTAATATTGTTTTTCTGATTTTTTTCTGGTTACGATGGATTGCTGCAGCCGATAAGCTTTGGTTTTGGTGCGAGGTCTATACTCTTGTAGATGTATTAACAGTACCTCCGGCATTCATGACTTTTATTCTCAACCGATATTGGGTTGGTTTGCGATTTACTAGAGCTTTACGGTTGATAAGCTTCACTGATGTTCTCGTGTTTTTAAATGTCTTAAAGTCATCCAGCAAAATTAGATTATGTCATTTGGTAACTTTATTTACTAGCCTAGTTTTAACATCTGCCGGCTTCATTCATCTGATTGAGTTGAGTGGAGATTTACCGGAACATACTTACAGACAGAATAAGACCTATTTCGATTACACTTACTTCATGATAGCAACAATGTCAACTGTTGGATATGGAGATATTGTCTGTAAAACTTGGCAAGGGAAGCTTATGATGATCTTCTTCATTCTCGGAGGATTAGCTATTTTCGCTAATTCCATTCCAGAGATCATTGAGATTATTGGTAATCGGAATCAGTATGGAGGGATTTTTAAAAAGGAAATTGGAAAACAGCATATTATATTGTGTGGTCATATAACATTTCAATCGGTGTCTAATTTTCTTTCTGATTTTCTCCATAAAGATCGTGAAGATGTGGACGTTCAAATAGTTATTTTAGACGTCGTTCAACCTAATATTCAGTTACAAAGTGTTTTGAAGAGAAATTTGAATCAAGTGCAATTTTTTCAAGGTAGTGTAATGAATACGAATGATCTAGCGAGAGTCCAACTAGAGCAAGCGGACGCTTGTTTGATTTTATGCGACAAATATTCAATGGATCCTGACGCTGAAGACGCTGCAAGTATTATGAGGGTTATTTCAATAAAGAATTATTGCCCAATTATAAAAGTTATTGTTCAACTGATGCAATATCATAATAAAGCGTATTTAATGAATATTCCCAGTTGGGATTGGAGAAGAGGGGACGATGTCGTTTGTATAGCAGAACTAAAATTGGGGTTTATAGCTCAATCGTGTTTGGCTCCCGGATTTTCCACATTATTAGCCAATTTATTTGTGATGAGATCAGTTAGGAAATATCACGATCTTCCTGAATGGGTTAACCAATACGTTGAAGGAGCTAGTCTAGAAATGTATACAGAATATCTCTCACCATCCTTTCATGGAATGACTTTTACGGAAGCCGTTTGTGTTTGCTTTACTAAACTGAATTTGTTGCTAATAGCCGTCGAAGTGAAATCCGATAATCGCAGAAATCATTCAAGCAGTATTGCTATAAATCCTAAGCCGAACATTACAATTGAGCCAGGAACTCAAGGGTTTTTTATTGCTGAATCAGCTGATGATGCCAAAAGAGCCTTTTATTACTGTAGTACGTGTCATTTATCATACAAATCAGTAAAGCCTTGTAATTGTCAAAATAGCCAGCATTTTCAAGATACGCTTTATAATATCGTATCATGTTCGTGGGAACTATTTAACAATGACGTAAAATCATTTCCAACAAGAAGATCTTTTTCCAAACCCGAAAGCGTTTTAAGAAGTCGACGAAAACGTTTTGGAGCTCCGTCTCTTAAACGTGGTTCTTATTCTATAAATGAAACTATTCGACACATTAAATTTAATGAACAGAATCAGAGAAGATTTGATTCGACTGGAATGTTTCACTGGTGCCCAAACCGAGAGTTCGAAAGTGCTCTTTTATCGTCCAAAGAAGATTTGTCCACAACAGTCTTTTCCAATCACATAATTGTTTGCATTTTTGCTGATTCAAATAGCCCGTTGATCGGATTACGCAGTTTTGTAATGCCCCTTCGTTCAAGTAATTATCATTACAATGAACTACGGCAAATTATTTTTGTAGGACCACAAGATTATTTAAGAAGGGAATGGAAATCGTTAATGAACTTTCCAAAGATTTTTGTCTTAAACGGCTCTCCTTTAAACCGAACCAAATTGAGGATGATTAACATTAACTTGTGTGAGATGACAGTCATTTTGACAACGAATCATTCGAACGCAACTTCCGATGCATATCTTGCAGATAAAGAAGCCATCCTATGTTCCTTAAACATCAAAGCTATGAGATTTCCTGATGAAAATTCTCAATCAAAAGATTTGTCAGAAATTTTTAAAAATATATCAAATAGTGTAGCACATCAAAGTGATGTTATTCCAATGATCACTGAATTAAGCGTGGATTCAAGTGTTCAATATTTGGACCAGGATGACGAAGACAACCCGGATACTGAATTATTTTTGACGCAACCATTTGCCTGTGGGAGAGCTTTTGCAGTGAGCGTTTTAGATTCCTTAATGAGTACTGCCTATTTTAATGAAAATGCTTTGACATTAATTCGAACTATGGTAACGGGTGGAGCTACCTTAGAACTAGAAGAATTGTTATCTGAAGGATCAGGAATTCAAGGAGCCTACTTAACACCAGAAACATTAGCAAATCGAGACAGATGTCGTGTAGAAACTATGCGTTTAGAAAATTCTCCGTATAAAGAACTCTTCGGAAACGAGAAAACGTATGGAGAATTATTCATGAAAAGCTTTAAAGAATATGGAATACTTTGTTTTGGACTATATCGTTTAATAAACGATTGTAATGAAAACGGATATTTTGATAGCTCGAACAACAAAAACCGATTTGTTGTAACAACTCCACCATCAGAAACCCTTCTAATGAACCATGATTGGGTATTTTGTTTGAGGCCTTTTAACATTGATTTGTATAAAAATTTCACTGATAAAAAACCAGATTATTCTTCATCAAAAACTAAAATGACTGCTGTTTAATATTTTTGTAATAAAATCTCTATGAAACGCTTGTTACATTTAAAAAGAATTGTTTCAAAACATTATCTTATACAACCAGCAGTTCGTATACCATTTGCTCTCCGCCAGTCCATGTGCCCAATCCGCCACATTTGATACTATCTTCGAATTTGATTATTTTATTTATTTTAATTATTTTACATTTTAAGCACTTTGATGAATTTCGAGAAAAACATTGTTGATTTTATTTATAAATTTATTTGTTTCATAATTACTTTATGTTGGTTTAATGTGTTCTGAAAAATTAAGACGATTCCCGGTTCAGATTCTTCAATTATCGTTTTAAGCTTGCGCATAGTTTGCGTTTGCAACAAGTTTGCATTAAAAACATTAAAAATATTTTTTTAATATAAGGCCTAATCCAATCATTTCTTTCTGCTGCTGAAAAAACAAAACATGTATATTGTAATCCTGACAGCGAATAACACTTTCTAATGTTCCTATAAGTTTGTAATTAGTTACCCGTTATTCCAGCATTCCATTATAGAAAACCCTTAACAAATTTGTAATCGTTGATTCCCCAAAAAATCTCTTTTCTCTAATATATGACTGATTCTTTTATACACATGTATCAAAATTTATACTTCTAGGAAAATAAAATCGTTTTTCATCCATAGAACAGCACGATTCCATTAATGATCGTTATAATCCATTTTAGAACTTCCAAAACTTTTTTAACTTGTGTATATTTATTAAAATCAATTTCTGTATAATCTTTCTATACTTCATATTTTTTGGCCTGTATTTTTACTTTCAGTAAAAAAATAAAACTCTCAGTATTTTAAATAGAATTCTCAGTATTAAAAAAACCATTTTATTATACTAAATAAATGTGAAACGCTATTTCATCGGTAGGATTGGTATATTGATTAGAACTTCGCCCTCTATGAAAATTACAAAAATAATATGTCGAGGAAAGAATAATGCAAATAGAGTGCTGCTTAACTCTTCGTTACTAGGAACATATGAATATGTTTTTGCTCAAGCAATTTTTTTTGACCCCACCGTTTAAACCCCGATTTGTTTTCACCCGAGTTTTAGTTTTATTTAATTATTTTAATGAATATTTGGATTTTAGACGGTTTTTAACACATTTTTTTAAAATTTAATTTAATTAATATTTTTATTTTTGATAATTTTGAACACAGTTTTGGTTAAATTTTATTTTTAAATTATATTTTTAATTTTATAATGATATTTTTAAGTAAATACTTTGTTAAATTATTTACTACAACTTCATTTTTATACTATAAAAACATACAGTATCCTTTTAAATATATATTTTTATAAAAAACTCAAGTCAAGTGAATACCAAAAATTTATTATTTACTACAATGTCAGCCAAATATTAAATTAGTTCATATAAAAATTGTTTGCAATTCCATGTAAATATTCAGAAATTTCTCGATTATCGAAACTTTGAACAATTCTCAGAATACAGACATCAGTTTGGTTATATTTCTCACGTTTTGTTGCTGCAGTGTCTCCTCTCACAAAGTGCTCATAAACTATGTCTCTAGGTCTTGGGACATTTTTAATGCCATCAATGAATTTCCATAAAATTGAATAGTCTATCCCGAATTCAGCTTGAAAACGTCGATGAAGGGCTTCTGCAAAGTTGTTTGTTCGTACCTCACCATCAAGTGTTCGATGATAGACGGATCATATATCTGGACTGAATATCGGAGGCTTGCGGTGGTTGTTTCTCTGCATTCTTCCAACATAAGTAACTTCAAAATAATTCAAGAGATAATAATTCTGAGAGATGTAAACTCTCAGGAAACGTTTCTATCTCTTATAAAGAATCCATTGCAACGTCAATATTATCAGGTGGTACAAATGTAATTGCGCCGATCCTGCGGGCATGAAGTGCGAAGTCTGAGTAACTGTTATAATTTCTCATTAGACCTTCTTCAGATACTTTACGATCCATATTTTTAACTAAATGAAAAAAAAACAGCCATGAACCACAGATATAGATAATTGGGTAGAAAAGGCATGCATGATAGCGAGTTCAAAATCATTTGAAATAATCTGAGGATTAAAATTTGGAAATCTCCTGCAAATTAATTGTATCATTCGGCCACACGTTTCAGTAGTTTTGTTTGGCAAAAGAGCATACATAACAGGTAAAAACAAACTCTAGTAGTGGTAAAAATAAGGTATTAAGCCAAACGTAATTATTTTTAAAAAAATTAAATTTAAAAAAATAAATATATATCATATGCCATCAAAGATGGCATAAAAATATTTTTTTTCTTAATTTATTTTTTTAAAAATATTTACCTCTAACTTAATACCTTATTTTTACCACTACTGTAAAATAGATATTTTAAAATTTGAAAATTTTAATTCGATCAATAAAATTTTTTTTATCCAAAATTATTTTTTATCCAAAATTATTTTTTATCTAAAATTATTTTTATCCAAAATTTTTTTTTAAAAAATTTTTTTTTAAAAAACTTAAATTAATACTAATAAAAATGGATTATAAAAATTCAAAAAATTCAAATCAAAACTCAAACAAAAACTCAAATAATAATTCATTCACTCCAAAAGTATTAAATTTATACAAATCGAATTTTAATAATCGATTATTTCCGTCTAATTTTCGTTTACTTCTAATTGGAGAATCCGGATGTGGAAAAAATGTCCTCCTAATGGAAATGTTAACAAGACCTGGATTTCTAGATTACACAAATCTAATATTTTATTCTACAACAGTAAATCAACCAGAATTACTTCTCTTAAAATATGCATTCCAAAATGGAATAACAAAAGAAGGAATAAATGATATTTTTGATAATCAAGAAAAATTATATAATTTTTTAAAAAGAGATTTAGGTATATCAAGTACAATTCCATCACCAGAATTATTAGTACAAACATATTTAAAATTAATTTCAAATTGTAATCAAGAAGAAAGAAATCTTGTACTAAACACAAATATTGAAAAAAGAATAAAAGT
>MQRK01219061.1:14196-24197 GCA_001938485.1 Girardia tigrina
TAGCATATCTTGAGGGATATTACTGATGAATGACGAAATGTTCTCCTTTAACTGAGCAAGGTTGGCAGGAGGAGGCATATAGACATTTGCCTTGAGATGACCCCACAACCAAAAATATATATACTTCAATATATACAATATATACAATAAAATATATACAATACCAATTTTTGAATTTAAATAATTTGTTATTTTTGTTACGGATATATTAAATTTGTCATTTGTGAGATTTATTTGGAACTGTTTTGATTACTTATTTTAGAAGAAATATGGTACCCGACAGTCATGAATATAATTAATTGACAAATCATTCAGTGAGAATAAGTATCTTTCTGGCCAAGTCCAAATGAGTGTTGCCGAAATTGTCACATGGAATTTATTGTACAAATTCTGATTTCTTTGTTTAATCTGTTACTAAACATTCGTCGGGTAATCTTGCAATGCAAGTGGATTAGGAACTGGTAGTGTAATGGAAATTCGTTGGCGAGAGTGTTCAGTTAAACGAATTTCCAGTTCCAGCTAATCCAGGAAACCCGACCAATGATTAGTGATCCGGTTGGATGCATCACAGAAAAACAATGTGGAAATCAAGTTGTTCAATTTCTCTATGTGATACCAATAAGCGGACTTCGACTTATCCAGAATACTTAGGCATTGAAAAAGAACAAAAATTTATATTATTTTGACATATGATGTCACATCATGCTCTGTTGTTGACAATTATCAATTGATTCTTTGACTTCTTTTTCAAAGTTGTACAATGAAGAACTGTAGTTGAAGTTGCTTTTTAAATAATTGTAATTTCGAATCTTTGGAGATAAAAAGGTTAATAGAAATATTGTTTTGATTTCTGCGATAACTAGTATCCATAAATTATACCAAGCTTGAAGTCGCTGCCTTTTAATCATCATTATCAAAACTGCAAACATCGGTATAGCAAATATTGCGACACAGTTCAAGAATTTGAATAATCGCATTTTACACGGCTGTTGTCCGATGAAATGGTGGTATTTGACGGTGAATGTCATTCCGATTGTCGCGAATATTGAGAATGTCGTAAAACATAATACAAGATATAATAAGTAATAAATTTGACGTAATCTTGCGTGTTATGACTGAATATGCAAAGAAAATAAGTAAATCCAACAATTCGATTATTTCTTATTTTTTAACGTTTCATATTATTGGATCGATAATTATTTTATTTTATTTACACCCTTTTTCTTCTTAATATGGCATTATTCAACTTAAATAGGGCATACATAAGAGTAGGGTATACATAAAAAACAAACAAGATAAATGCTAATTTACCAATGAAAATCAACCATTTTTTTCATTGTGATAAAACATGCTCATTTTGAAACGGTATTAATACAGTCCTTTGCGGGTAAGAATATTGAATCTGCATTTAACTGCAAAATTCCATTGATAAATATCCAATCTAAAAATAAATAGCCAATTAAATATAATAAAATACAACGAAACGGATTTTAAGTACATCTATCCGCATTTATTAAAAAAAATTAAAGTGTATAAAAAATGTTCTTACCCCTAACACATTTAATATACACAACAAACACATACAATAAATTCCTACAAAAGCAATACACATCCGGTTGAATCGTCAATGAAGTGCAAAATCTGTAATTAAGTACAAAAATTTAAATTTAAAAAAAATGAAAAACATGAAGAAACTCAAAATTCTTCGATCAGCAGTGCTAATGACATTGAATAATCATATATTATTATTTATCAGAAAAGATTTTTTTTATTTGAGCAGAAAAAAGAAATATGCATACAAGAACACACACATACAAACCAAAAACACACTAACCACAAACACACTAAAAAATTTGAAGACACTACTACGATACATAATATTAACAACATCAATATGATTTTTTAAAGATTTATTAACATCACAAGTAGAATTGTCATGACAACAATTATTCAAACCGCCTTCACCATTCGAAATTTTGTTTGAATAATATACAGTCGAACTCGGTTATCTCAAATCGTGTGGGACGGAAAAAAAATTCGAGATAACCGAGTTTGACTGTATTTCTTAATTCACACTAATTTTACAATAAATGAAAAATATTTATTATTAATTATTAATTGTAAAGATTCTAATGGGTTAAAATTTAATCTAAACATTTTCTAAACATTACATATTAAATTAATATTTTAAAAATTTTAAATTACATTAAAAATTAAGTATTACATTCGAAAATTATTTAAAATCTTTTTACTTTAAAATTAAATTATTTTTAATTAGTAGGAATCAAAGAAAATACCAATCTTCCATCTGGGTAGAAGAGACACAATCCGAATCAACATACAACATGTACAATATCAACAAACAATTTAAAACATTCCTCACACTTAATATTTTTACATTTTCATAGGCCCCTTTTCGTTTTAATAAGGCAATTTAAAATTACCATAAACAAATTTTTTAATTTTTTTTAAGAAATATTTTTCAAATTGAAATATAAATATGTAAATTTATTACTCCGAAATCATCAGTTCCTCTAAGGAAAGCGAAAATAAAGATGAAACACAAGAAAAAAGGAAATTTGATGCCCATTCCAAATACTAAAAATTACAAGAATTGAATAATTTAATTTAAGTACAGTTAATAAATCTTCATACAACATTCACGAAATATTCCTCACAGGATCGTCGTTTTTCATTTATAGACAGAATAAACAAAATTAGACAATAAAAATCAAATATTTATTAAATTGTATTTAATAATGACTGTGAGGAATATTTTAAATTTGGTATGTTGAAATTGGTTTGTTGAATTTTGTATGTTGAGTTTAGTATTTGGAAATGTGTTTCTCCCACCCAGATGGAAAATTGATATTTTAGATGTTCACGATAAATAATTATTCGAGTATAATTTATATAATTTATATTTTAAAGTACAACATAAGATATTTAAAAACATTAAATATTAAATATTTTCAAATCTACATATTAAAATTTAAATAAAATAATTTTTAAATAAAATTAATATGTAAATAAAAATTAATATTAAAACTACAAAATTTTTATTTTAAAAATAAAATCAGAAAATAATGAAAAATTTGTTCGAATAATTGTTTATTAACAAACATTAATAAAAAAATTATCAATTTAGAACGATGTCGAATGACAAGAGTTTTGCTGAGAGTTGTCCAAAAGACAATTCTGATTGTAATGAAAATAAAAGTTTGAAAAGCAATGTTGGTGTTCTTAATAATGACAGTGATCTGTTTCTCTGAAAAAAACATCAAAACGTGGTCTTTTACTTCCAATCATGTTATCGTCACAATGCCATGCACTCCAATTCGCCAATGCGCCAGGAATTGTCTCAAGAGAGGAGACTCCTTGTTGAAAAAAAATTCAAGGAACTTGAGGACTCTGGTGTTGTACGCCGTTCCAGTTCTCCTTGGGCCGCTCCCTTGCAGATCCTGACCAGGAAGGACGGATCCTTACGCATCTGTGGATATTACAGAGGATTAAACAGGGTAAAGACTCCTGATTCATATCCTATGCCTTTCATCACCGATATTTTGCAGAGTTTTGCTGGCTGCAAAATATTTTCATCATTAGACTTGACAAAAGTGTATCACCAGATTCCAGTTGAGGAGGGTTCAATACCAAAAACAGCAATTATCACATCATTTGGCCTCTTCGAATATCTGCGGATGCCATTTGGCCTACGAAACGCTTTGCAGAATTTCAAAGGCATCAGAAATAATTTCCTACCGAAAATTATTTCTGCTGGGTATATCCCTGTGGTGGCCTGAATTGTGATATTTATCATAAACTCTTTTTCTGGCTTGATTTCCGTCCAATCTTTGTAGACCTCTTCTTTCATCCGCATATTCATTGAATCCATAATTGTTCTGAATCGTTTCTCAACAATCATATTGGTATTGTGGTGGTAAGGACTGGCATATACTATCTCAGCTTTACATCTATTCGCTGTTTCTTTAAAAAGGGCTGAACTGAATGTTTTTCCTTTATCGATATGGATTTCGTTTGGTGGTCAGTATTTCTAAATCCATTTGTCTAGTAATATCTTTCGTAATGTTTTCTCGTCTTGAGGAGCGACTGCGTTCAAACTGATGTGTCTGCTAAATTGATCGATTATCGCGAGTATGTGTTGCCATCCATTAATATTTCTTTTAAAAGATCTGCATAATTCCTTATGAGTGTGTTTTGTTTTGAATAAAATATTTTATCGAACAATATGGCATTATTTTTCAATAGATTTTTAATATTTCTGCCCGACGTCACATTAAACTAAGTGGCACCTGGGCGAATTCTCGATCGGTCGATTCGACGATCCGACCGATATGTATTTTATGAATTTTGGGGCGATATCTGAGTCCCATAGTTTATTGTAAAGAAGATTAATTATGAATGAATTTATGAATTATTAGAAAAGAATATCTCAAGCTCCTAAATAGAAAATGCAATCAGGTTAAAATATATAAAAAAAGATAAAAATTTCCATTGGATAGGACATCAAGTGTATCCTAAAGCTCCTTCGAAAAAACTATTGTGAACGAAAACATATATCCAGTACGAAGCACAAGAAATCCAATTACAAAAAACCTGTAACTCCAGATGGAGATTTTATGTTATCATTTATGATAACATATTTTAAAAAATTTTATATTTGTTTTAATAATGTATTTTATAATAAATATTACTATTGTTGGAATATTATTAATTTTAAAATTCTTCATATTATATTTTGAAAAAAGACAGATAGATGACAATGGTGATAGATGAAATATTCAGTCAGAATACCCCCAAAAGAGAAAACTCTACAACGAGTTTGGGAGACGCGAATAAACAAAGTGAAGGACAAACAAGGAGGACATTTCGAATCGGCGAGAGTTTGAGTAAAGAAAGAAAAGAGAAACAAAGACGAAGACTATTATGAAGGAACATATACAATAATTTAAATTATTTGCGATAGAAATTATGAGCAAAAGATATAAACAAGAAACAGATGGTGAGGAATGTAGAGAAGTTCAAAAATTTTAAAGAAAAGGGGCAAAATTAGGTATTTCAAATTAAATTTAAGTTCTTGATACATAAAATTAATTTTAAAAGTAAAAAAAGTTTCGTATAAATTTTAAAAGAAAATTAAGTTAAATATATTTAAACAAGTTACTTTTATATACAAATATTTTTATTATATGATTTTGTTAATCTAAATAAAATATTTCCTTCCAAAGTTTAAACTATGATATTCTTAAAAACATAAAATAGAAATTTCATTTAATAATTTATATTAGTTATATTAAAAATATTTGAAAATAAAAATTCGTTTAGATATGATTGAAAATTCAAATGTTTCATTATAGAATTATTTACAACACATACACATAAGTTTTAGAACAATAACATGTAAAACATTAAAGATAAAGTACAATTTTCGTATAGAGATTTGATTGTTAGCAAATCTTTTTCTATATTCTTTTTTTTTGTTTTTAACTTAATGAAAGTGGATATCTTATTGAATAGATAATACACAAGAATCGTCAAATATTGAAAAATATTCTAGCTTTGATAAAATGAATAAAATTTATTTTCATGATACATATATTTTTACGGTATTTCAATGTGGTGCTCGAAAAAATTTAAATAAAAACAATTATACTAAAAAATTATTTAAACGATAAACAGTTGTTTGAATAAACTAATACAATAATTATTGTTTGAACGAAATTTTAAAATATATAAATCTTGTGTTCACGATTGTGCTTTTCCTTAATTGATAAGTCCGATTTTCATGTTCGAATGAGTGGGGAGTCCCACCACACTGTTCGACAGCGACCCCGATCGGTCGCATCCCGTGCACCAGCGCCTCACACAATTCGGCAGCGCACGACGAATCCACACGAACATACCAACTGCACATACGGGTTACAAGTCGACGAACCGAGTCGATAATCCACCACTTCGAGCTGCATCAGCTGTCACGAAAAGAGGCACGTGATACAAGAAGCCGCTGCAAATCGAATTGGGGACTCGGCGGTGCACCAACCGGTATTTTCCTCAACATTTGGCATTGGAAATTTGGTCTAAGTGTAATTTTTTTTCAATTGCTGAAAATCTACACACACTCGAATATCCTGTTTTTCCTGTTTCCCAACACAAACCAGAGGAAAATTCCATGGTGAACTGAACTTTTCGATAATATTGTTTTCTTCATAATTTCGAATAATATCATCCAGTATTTCAGCAAAATGTTTTGGTTTTCGATAAGGTTTCGCCAAAACTGTTTCTCCATGCGTTTCGATCTTATTTTTGGTCAGTAACGTCTTTCCAATATTCCATTTGTCTGCTATAAATATTGATTTAAATTTTGTTAAAAGTTCCATTACTTGATTGTCAATTTATTTTTCATACAGCTCTTTTATTCTCCTCCGTCCATCATTGCCAGATGGATTGTCTCGTTTGACCAGTAATTCATTAGTGTATGATGATTCTTTCTACAACTTTATCCTGAATTTATCGAAGAAATCTATTCCTGCAATTATTTCCGGATCTAAATCATTGACCACAAAAAATTCCACTGTTTTTTATATTCTTTCAATTATCTCTTTCAGTTGGACAATTCCATTGTTTATAAGTTCTGAATCATTCGCACAGTGTATACGACTTTTAGTTTCTTTGATCCTGACATCTTTCATCGATAATTATCTTTGATTATCTCTGCTTTATTAATGTTAACTCGGGCTCCTGTATCTAACAGGCACTTGACATTTTTATTCTTTATTCAAAAATCTAAACTTATTCGTCCTTTCAATTCTTTATAATTTATGTTAAACTTCGGTAATATTAGTACATCTTCAGCATTCTTTTTTATTTTTCTTTCATTTTATTTATCCATACTACCACATATTTCATCGCTTTCTTTAGCCTCATCATCTAATTTACACATCTCCAGAGGAATATTTT
This sequence comes from Girardia tigrina, assembly GCA_001938485.1. NCBI lineage: Eukaryota > Metazoa > Platyhelminthes > Tricladida > Dugesiidae > Girardia > Girardia tigrina. The sequence goes on from MQRK01219061.1 coordinate 21,172, forward strand.
AATACACATCATCAAACATACAACCACAAACACATTCCTACATGCAATCAATCATACACGTACATTGAATTCTTATTGTAGCTCACTGATCACTTCTCCCTGTGATCGTCTGTGCTCGTTTCCCTGATCGACTCTGCATTTTCTTCTACCTCCGGGATACTCCAGTCATTGGCGATTTTCTCTTCTATGTGTTCCTTCAGCATAATACCCTTTTTTAGTGTTCTCTTCAGTACAATTCGTCATCTACTTCATCCAGATCTGCTTAGTAGGGGGAAAAGGAGAGATCGCCCTCGGCCCCTACGGGGTACCCGTTACCATAGCAACTTTTCTGGTTATGATGCCAACGATCGCGATTTCCTTAGCAACGCTTTTAATTGGTTCCCGTTTCAATGGCAATGATTCTGATTTCCTTGACAACTCTTCTGATTTGTCACCGGACCATAGCAGTTGGGGGAAAATAGGCATTGGATAACAGGGACCCCCTGGGGATACCCGTAACCATGGCAACGGTCATGATTACCTTAGCAATTGTTGCAGCTGCCGTGGCAACGGCTGAAATTTCCATAGCAACGGTTACGATTCACTTAGCACCGACTTTGATTTGTCTGTGGTATCCTAGCAAGGGTCGCGATAACCCCCAAAACACGTCTGATTGGTTCTGGGTTCCTTAGCAACGGTCGCGATCACTTAGCAACCACCGAAATCATCTAAACATTCAATCAAATAACTTGAAAATCTCGCCAACCGTCACCGTGACCTTAAAAATCATCGACATCACCTAGAAATCACGTCAACAACCATCTAAAACACCTGTAAAACTTTAAAATAACCATAAAACCCGTCACCCTTACCCTTAAAATCATCAAATTAAGCTTAACAATCAATCAAATCACATGGATAATCATCTGAAACACCTTGGAAACCTTCATCGTTACCTTGAAAACCATCAAAATCACCTTAGAAATCATCAAAAACACCTAAAAACCACCAACATTACACTAAAATGTGCAAATCAATACTTGCGCGTGTGCTAATAGATATGACACATGAATCGATAGAGCACGGTATTCTGCCTAGGCTTCACATGTGCTAATTAATACTGTACTGTTCTACACATTTACAACACATGTGCAAGTTTGCAAAGTCAAAAAATTCCCAATTGTACAGAGTGCAAATTATTTTAATTGATCTAATATGAAATTAGAATTGTGATATATTTATTTGTTTTTAATATAATAGAGTTTAAAGTTCAAAGTGGTATAGAACGCCCCATAAGTAAGCAGAATGCCCATAGTGAAGCATTTCTTATAAGCGGGGAGAATGCCCATAGGGTATAGAGGTCAAATGAAACAAAATATCAAAAATCTGCTTGAACACATGGAAAGAAATTTATAAGTTAATAGTCGGAATAATATTTTAGATTGTTTAAAACAGGCACAAAATCGATTATTGACATGTTGTGTTATATAGTTCAAAGTGTTCTCGAGTGCCCATAGAGCATAGAGGAATAACGAAGCATAAAATCTAAATTCTGCTTGAATACATGTATTGAAACCTATAGATAAATATTTAGATTCCACTTTAACATTATCCAAAAATTTAACAGAAATTGATTATTGAGATGTTGTGTATTATTGCGTAAAGTGCTCTCGAATGCCCATAGGGTTTAGAAGTTCAAGGAAGCGAAATATCAAAAATCTGATTGAACACTTAGATAGAAACTCATATATGAATAGTCAGATTCCATATCAACATTTTCGAAAAATCGGTGCCTAGTGCTTTTTCTATTATATGTGCATTATGTGTAAAAATATTCTTTTATATATATAGATATAATATTATACTCCCTCTGATCCGAAATAATGTTTACATCTTCTAATTTGTGTTAAATGCAGCAATTTTATTTACTAGAAAGGTCTAACTTGATAAAATTCTTTTATGAAGTGCCGAAAACGAGAAAAGGAAAGTATAACATAAATGTTGCTAAAAAATGCGACCTGTAACCATGGAAATTTTTGTTGGTCCTGACGTGTTAGATCGTTATCTATCCTGATGATCGGAAAGATTTATCCCCGATGTAAACATTATTTCGGAACAGAGGGAGTATTAAGTTACATTATCAACCATTCAAAATATGGCAATATCCAAGGTGCTATCATCATGTATCCATCATGTCAACGTATTGCATTCATAATGTCAACGAATTGCGCAGTTAACATTTTAACAATATAGAGCTTCCCAACCTTTTTCCACTGTGGACCTCCGGCTTTGATTTAGGTAAGATTTTTAGTGTTTACGCATTTAATTTCTAAAAATAAAAATATAAAAAAAGCAAAAACTTTATTCATTTTTATTAAGCACATTAATTCAACAAAAAAATTTATTCGAATTGAACAAGCTGTCTTACAGACAAAAGTACTAGTGAGAGCCTTGGGGCTGTTTATTACTTAAAAGAGCAGAAATCCGTGGTTGCAAGTTACTTAGACGGAGCCTCATCTCTGCATTATCATTCAAGTGCAAGCTCCTTCGTTGTTTTGAGAATGAATGAAACGTTTTAAAGCATTGACTTTTTGAATTCCGGAATTTTTGAATAACACTTTTTATAAATGGTTTCCATAATTTTGCTGTGGACCCTGTTGGGAAGCCCTGTTATAGTATATATCAATATCATATGTTATAAAAGCTGTTGTTTACAAGGCTTTGAATAAATACTTGTATAAGGCGATTATTTTCAACAAACATTTATTCACATAACATTTACAGATGTAACAAATATATAACACATGTGCAATATATACACCAGGTTTTTGATGAAGATGTAACAATATATTTGAAACACAACTTAATCAAAAGAACAACAAAACAAGAAAATTTAGCTCTTCCGTTATATATGACGGGTCTTTTTCTAGTATATATATATATATATTATTGAGTCTTGTGAACGCAAGTTTAGTATTTCGAAAATATAATTTGATTAAAGCTTTTTTAATACAACTATTGGACATGTTTCGATTTTTAAAAAAATC
>MQRK01219064.1:28856-44871 GCA_001938485.1 Girardia tigrina
TATACAAAACATATCTTCTTATGAGCTTGCACAGCGGTTTTCCCTTTGTGAAAATAATGCAACAAAACATGACGAATATGCTCATTTTGATTTTCCATTTCGAATTGACGGTAAAGTAAACAAATTAAAACAAAATCAATTAATATATTGTATAAACATAGTCTGAAAATTAAGGTTTCAGAATATATAATTGAATTTAAATTTTATCACATCGTTTTATATTTTCAAGCTTTTTATTAGGACGTACTCAAAAACGCAATGACTTTTTGACCAACCCAATAGATATGTGTATATGTGTGTATCCATGGAATTTAGAAACCTGTTTTTGAAGGCTTTTTACTCAATCGATTTTCTTCAATCTTTGCACACTCACTCATTCTCGATGACAATAAATGATTATGTAAAAATTTGATCAGTGTATTTTCTTTTTTTTATTTGTAGAAGTGAATTGATAGATGCCCTGATTGAATTTAATTATCTCAGATCTGTGAATTAATTCAATACAAATAGTATTGGGATGATATAATAGTTAATAATTGGAGATAAAGCGCGTACCGATTGATCGATCGGCCAAATATTGAGCCATATCTCGCGTCCTCGTAAGATCAGAGTATCCTTGTTGACTACTCGCATTTCCTTCGGTCATTCGCAACAGAATCACGCGACAATTGTTCTAAAACCGCTCAATCAATCACATAATTGTTATTTTAAGTGATTTAATCGAATATTTACATGAAATATAACCAAAAAAACGTCTACAGAAACTCAAAACTCACTCGTAATCCTTGATTCGTCAGTAAATCATTGTCGACAATTAATTTGCCTCGGAAAATCAATTTGATAAAACGATTGGAAATCGATAATTTTTCTGATATTTCCGATTTAAGAGTATAACCAGTTACTTGTTCAAAATATGACAGTTCTAAAACAATCTGAAGTTTGTGAGAAAATGAATTAATATTTTGTTTCAATAAATTGGTTTATTATTAAGTAAAATATTTTGTAATCGTTTTCATTAGAAAAACTTTGAAAAAACAATACAAATTTCTACTTCTATTTCAATATTTAATCGCTAGTTGAAGAAAATAATAGTTATTACATTTAAATTAAAAAGAATAATTTGGATAATTTTGAACGATGTTTCATTTCAAGTTGTTTAATTTATTAAAATAATGATATCATAAATTAATGTATCAATAATTGAAATCTATTAATCCAGAAAAAGAGTGCAGAAATATAATTTTTCAAAAATATTGTTTTAAAGAATACAGTGGAACCTCCCTATCCGGACACTTCTTGTAGTCTGACATCTCTCGAGAACGGACAAAACCAGATACCATTTTTGCCTGCGATTTAATGTGTAATGAATCAGCTCTTGGATGCGGACAATCTCCACTCCGGACAACGGACAAAAAAGTTTTTAAAGTTTATTACTACACGCAGAATGACCTCCAACAGCGAACAACATAATTGTTAATATTTGCAGGGCTGCGGAGTCGGAGTCGGAGTTGAAGTATGAGTCGAAGGCTGAGTTGAAGACGGTGTTGGAGTCGGAGTCGGACAATTTTAGTCCGACTCCACAGCACTGGATATTTGACATGAATTTCACACATGGTTGCACAGAAAACATATTGCATGAATGTTGAATTTAATGCTGTTCTGAATTGGATGACATAACGATTACACATTAAATGCCAAGATTGGGAAATAAATTTGATATGAATTAGATTAATAAATGGGAAACAATCTGCTGGTAATTGATTTTTAATGTTGCATATTTTATCATAATGAACTCGACGTCAAATAATGATAATAATAATGCACCTAAGTCAAACTCAAAGGTTCCAAAAAACTACAGAAAAGAATTAACGCTAGCCGAAAAAATGAAATTGATAAAATATTATGAAACAAGTGGGACAAGTTGTCGTAAAGTGGCTAAAGAATTTAATATAGGAAAACGCAAACACGTAATATTTTGAAGCAGAAAGCTGAGTTTTTCACCGCATATGAGAAAAACCAAAGTAAAGACTGAAAATGCATTTGCATGTTAACAGAAGTTTCTCTCTTTATTATAGAGCACTTTTATATTTTATCAAGTATTTTTGAAAAGTAGACATGCAATTCCGAAATCCAGACATCTTTATAAACCGGACATTTTTAGACATCATGAATGTGGCCACCTATTAGAGGTTCCACTGCTTTAGTTTAATACCAAAATGTTTTTATTCGTGAACATTTATTTGGTAATTGTTGCTTTGTATTCAAATTGTGTCATTATTATTATTATTCAATGAAAATCCAATCCTCTTTCTCTTTTGTTGAAAAATTCAGTTCTATTTAAAAGATGAAGAATGACAATCTGTGATAACTTTTCGTTTAACGTGTTAATATAAATAATTTATACATACATAGATACAGGGTTTCCCGTTTAATTTAAAAATGTCTCAATGGTTTTGCAAAGATTTTTAAAAATATAAATATGAAGTATAAATATCTCTATGATTTTGCAAAATAAAATTAAAAGTAATAATAATTGAATTTATTTTATGATTAATGTAGTACATTTCATTAAAAAAAATTATATGTAATTTCCAATTGCAAAATCTTAAACGCAATGAAAAATGGATTAAGCAATGCTTATGAAAATGGCCAGAGATCTGCGAAAGTTGCTGAAATGTTTGGATGTTATAAAGATGCTTATGAAAATGGCCAGAGATCTGCGAAAGTTGCTGAAATGTTTGGATGTTATAAAGCCAACCGAGTTATAAAGGCATTTATAAAAGAAGGAAGATATGATTCCAAAACGTGGCGGATATAAACCAAAGGCCCTTTCTGAGGTGCATTTAAATTCAATAAGAGATTTCATTGCTTTAGATTGTTCGATTACGTTCGATTCAATCAAAGAAGAAATTTCGGATATTTATCAAGTGGATGTATATCGACAATTGATCGAGCAATTACAAGTTTTTCATCTTCTCTTAAACTTATAACACCGATGCCAAAAAGAAGAAATGATGAAAACACCATTGAAACACCATTACAACAGGACGGCGAAAATATTTTTGTTGATAAAGTAATTGAAGTTTTTGTTATTCTGTGTAATAATGCGTAGCAGAAGAGGTCGAGCTCCTATGGAATTTCGTGATGTTCAGGTTGTTCCTAAATTGAGGACCAAGAATATTTCCGTTTGCTCCCTCAAGTCGAAATCTGGCACGTTTTTTTTATAAGAGTGTCGAGTATTTAATACGGAAAGGTTATGTTTGTTTATTGATGAATTGTTGGTTAGATTTGTCGAAAACGGAATAAGTGGAGTAATATTGGTAATGGATGTTTCTTTTCATCATAGTCGCATTGTTCAAGACAAAGTAACATTAACTGGACACGTGATTTTTTGACGCTATATTCGCCATTTTAAATTTAATTGAGCATCTATTTTCTCAGTAGAAGCCAAAAGTTCAAGACCAGTGAATGAAGAAGAATAAACCACTTTCTTGATTCAACATTTTAATAATTTCAAGAGAAAACTGTACAGTATATTACAGAAAGACATTAGGAATGTTAATTCGATGTATTAACAAAGAAGAAATTGTTGACGAATAAAAATTTCCTGTTTAAATTTTTTATTTTATTGCAAAATCATTGAAATATTTATATATCTATATTGATTACATAACAAATAACTTCTCTGTCTTGTTTTATGTATGTTTAAATTAAATTTGTTTTGTCTCATTTTTTAAAACAATTATTTATTTATCCTTATTTTTACATAGAAAAATGAACTGAAAATAATTAAAAAACAGAAAAAAACTATTCCAAAAAAATTATTTAATTTTAAATTTCAAAAATTTTAAATACTCCAAAACCTTCAATAACCCCCTGGTGGATTATTCTATTTTTTTTAAAAAAATTTGGAAAAACAAGGACATGGGGGATTTTTAGTAATTTTTAAAAATAAAAAAAATTAGAATTAGAAAATTTTTTTGGTTGCTATGCTTGTTAGATTTTATTGAGGATCAATAAAATTATTGAAAAAAAGCGTTAATTAAAACAAATGGTTCCATGACAATTCGACACAATTTTTTTTATTCGACACATTTTTTTTAATGGGAAAAATATTTTATTTCGACATTTTTAAATTTCGATTAGTTTTTTTTTAATTCAACACTTTTTAATTTAACCAATAACTAAAATGAAATATTTTCATTATTACAACACATTTTTTTGAAACACGACATTTTCAATAACTATATTTTTAGTTAGAATAATGAGTTTTTCTGTATTTAATATGAAAAATATGTATTTAATATGAAAAATATGTATTTAATATGAAAAATATGTATTTAATATAAAAATATGTATTTAATATAAAATATATATTTAATATAAAAATATCAATTTAATATGAAAAAAAATTAATTTTTATGAAAAAATATGTATTTATTTATTTTATATTAAATACATATTTTTCATAAAAACTGATTGTTTTCATATTAAATTGATATTTTTCATATTAAATTGATATTTTTCATATTAAATTGATATTTTTCATATTAAATACATATTTTTCATATTAAATATATATTTTTTCATAAAAATTGATATTTTTCATATTAAATACAGAAAAACTCATTAGTCTAACTAAAAATATAGTTATTGAAAATGTGTTGAAAAAAATGTGTCGAATAGTATGTGTGTCAAATTGTCTGTGTCGAATTGTCTGGTTATTAAAACAAATATATTGGTGTGTAAATGAACCAATTTTTTACTAAATAAGTGTAAATAAATCAATTTTATGGCTAATTACAATTTGTTTATTGGTTTAATGAGTCTATTAATAATTAAAACGGGATTAGATATTTTAGCGATGTTGTAGAAGCGCTGTGTTTGTTCAACCTATGGCGCACCGAAGAAGGGAGGATATTTTTATTTATTTCGTATAATTTATTCAAGTATAAATATAAGTATATATACACGTACTTTTGACCATAAAATTCCAATCTGAATTTGAAATTCATTTTTTCCTTATCTGCAAGCGATCAATAATTTTCACCCTAACGAGGGCGAGTTTCCATTCATAGAGAACACTTCGCGATAATATTTCGATTTTTTCGGATTTTTTCTCATACTTATTTTCGTGAATTTCCATCAATTCAATTTTGTTTTTCATTTGTCTTAATTCGTGAGCGGCGATAAATTTATTTCTTATATTTCTGCTGACAATTTGATGGGTGTGATATTTGAGGACTTTACTGCGTCCGTAATCCCTGCGAAATTTCTCGAGATTAATAAGATTTTTTGTATTCTCTACTTTGATCACTGAGAATGGATTTTGGTAACTTTTATTTCAGTTAAGTATTCGGGAAGTACGGGACCTGATCGTCTTTTACACTTATTGTCGACATTGAGCGACTCTACTATCTTTCCAAAATTCGAAACACATGGATATTTATTGCCTGATAGAGCTGGGGAAATTATTTTGTATTCTTTAGCCTTGTTTTTTTCATTCGTTGATAAACTAAAACTCTTCCACAATAACAACAAAAATCATTTTTTAAATCATATTAGATATAAATTTTTATTTAAAAAATTTTCAACGTGGAGGATTATTATAAGTTTTAGAGTACATAGAATGTGTTAAGGAAAAATATGAAATAAACTCTTAAATATTTTTTATTCTGAAATCGGTATATAAATATTTTCTAAAATAAGTCGAATATTTTTCTATAATAAACACTGTAGTTTGTAATTACGTAATTAATATATATACATTTTTTGGTTACTTAAAAAAATATTAGCATATTTTTTTAATATTTTTCCCGGCATGCTGACAATATTTTATACATTGTCATATTTTTATTTTTGCTTGGGCCCGTACGGAACTACACCCAAATCCAAATTTAAATCAAAATACTCAATATAAAATCATATAAAAATATGATTAACATATAAATAGATATTTTCAGTGTGATGAATGAATTAAAATTTTCAATTCACCAAATAATTTATAATCTTTTTAATTTAAAAAATAATCAAAAAAAATTATTAGTGAAAGTTAAAAATAAATAATAAACTAATTTATATTTATATTAAAATTTTACAACGAAATCATTTTTAAAAATACTTTGACTAAATTAATTTAACTTATTAAATTTATTATATCTTAAAATACGGATGTAAAAAAATCAAAATTGAGTTGAAAATTTTACAAAAGATTTTTTTATAATTAAAATAAATTTCATAAACTTTAATAATTTTATAATTAAAATCAATTATAAAATTAACAAATTTGAATAAATAAAAATCGCATTTACATCGTTTATCGATTTCGGTTCGTGGATCTTTATTGTGACAATATTTTCCCTCTTAAACTTGCCGATTGATTCGATATTCGAAAGAGATTTCAATCGTAAATGATTCAAAACGTTTTCCGTCTCAATCGGATCGGTGCGGATTTCTGTGGCCAATTTACTCGCCAGAGACTTGAGCTCGCTTCCCGGTTGATTGTCTACGGTATACGGTGGATCGCACAGGCGGATGTTGTGTCGACTCAAATACGACTTCAATTTTAATTCTAAGTCATAAAATTCCATTTGAAATTGATGACATTCAAAAATTATTAAAACAAATAAAGAGAATGGAAAAAAAAATTTTTAACGATATTTGTTGTAATTTTTTTATTTAACAAATAAATTAAAGAAATGCTTTTTGAAAAAAAATAATAGTGAATTACCGTGCATTTGGAAAATTAAAGAGTTGCTGCATGCCGAACGAAAAGACAGAGGTTCTAAAATTACAGATGTAGTGACCAAAAATTCCCCCAATTCGAAATCGGAATAAATTTGGTGATTTTAGTTCCGATACTTTATGAATTATCAATAAAAAAATGGAAGAAGCTAATCTTCTTTAAATAGTGGACGATTTGAGTTCACATGATTCTTAATTAAAAAAAATCAGAAACATTACAAAAAATATTATGTAAATAAAATGTGATTTCTAAAATTAAAGTTAAAAATTTATTTGGCATTGTAACTCAGAGAAAACAAATTGTAAATTTTTATTAATCGAGTTTGTTTAAATATACTTTATGAAATGGAAAACTTGCGTATTTTTGATTCGTTATAGTTTTATTTTCAATCTTTTCGTAAGAAAACCGATATGTCAGATAAATATGCTTCGTTTATCGGTAAATGGGTGAACATGAAATGCAAATCGTTCGTTTGCACTGGCACAATTGAGACAGTCCATGAAAATTGGATTTTATTATCGAATGCAGAAAATAGTGATTTTCAAATCACATCGAAACACAAGGGAATCGACAAATCAATAATTAATTCCCAATCGATCGACTCGAAACTGACAGTGGTAAATGTGTTTGCATCGGAGACACAGCCACCAGTGATCAGACGAGGCGGATCGAATTCGGTTGTCGACAAAAACAATCGGAGAAATTCGATCGAATTCAATCCGTTGCCGCGCGCGGTGGATAATTACAATTCGAGGGAATGTCGATGCTCGAGGTGCAGAAACCAACTTTCCGACAAGACCCTCACAACTCCCTGTAGTGTCAATGCAGGTGGAGTCTCATGCACCTCCGCCACACACCACACTATATTATTGGTGTCAGAAGTAAAGGAGTCCACTGCCATCGACCGATATACCGACGAATGTCAACGGAAGATGAGAGCTAGTGCCAACTGGAATCGAGATCCGAATATCTACACATCGCTGATCAACAATACACTTATCGACTCAATGATGATTATTATAAACTCATTTCGTTCTTTTATTTTAATTGAGATTTGCGATATTTCATTTTTTTATTCATTTTATCGACGATCACCGAACTATTCCGAATTTTGCCTTACATTTTTTTGTCCCAGCTAAAAACGCAATATACCAGAGGGGGTCACTTCATCAGACCGCACCACAGAGCACATACTCCTCCACGATGTATATTACACCGCCAAACAACCTCATTAACTTGTCAATGATTACAGGGCGATACGCATTTCAACGTAACTGCCGATTCACAAATACAGGACATCATTAACACACTGAGCAAGCATTGTGGTACTCATGTTTGGTTGGAATGGAGAGCCAAACCACTTCGCCCACACCTAACTTGGATCGACTATGGGTTTCAAAACCACTTGACCACATATTATCATTTATCGTTACCGGGTGAGGGGACCCAATAAACGAGGATAACTCCACGAACGCTATCTCACTGCCGCCCAACCCACCACCGTACTTCATCGATGCCAATGGCTCACCGCAAGGTTAGTTTAACATCATAGAAATGCGTTTCTCAGCCCAAAAGCTTACCGTACAAATCACCCGATACCACCACATGTTGGGAATGTTGCCACAAGACTTATTGCAGACTGTGGCAGTACACCTGGCTGATCTTGGCACACACACTCAGTCGTACGATGAGTTGAAGCGACTTATCCTCAAGGCGTTCAAACCGTCGCTGGATGAAATCTTCGCGACATATTTTCAATCACAGAACTTGTGGGACACCAAACCTTCGATATTTCTAACCAAAGTCATTGGGGATCTAGAATCGATTCACCCTAACATCACCACAGGCGAGAACAATGAAGTGTTCACAAGATTTTTTCTATGCTATTTACCGCCACTTGTCCAAGCCGTATTGGCCGGTACATCGATGAAAGATCTGAAGGAGTTGGCGAAGATCGCTGACAACATCATAGCGACGCAGCCGTCTATGGCATGTTTTCAAATTGCCCATACACCAGCACCGGCATCACAAACTGAGTCCTCAACTACAGCAGCCGCTATCCTGGAGTTCAACCAACAGATACTGGCATTATTCACACAGACTCAGACGCAAATACAGGCACTCACGGCGCAAATTGCAGCACTGTCTACGACAAATATAGGAACGTCAGCAACATCAAGAAGACAACGGTCACGTCAACCGTCAACTCATCGATATCGTTCACAAAGTACCTCGAGGAACCTCTGTTAGTATCACGACAAATTCGGGGGCGACTCACGCAAATGCCAACCCGGATGCACGTGGAAGGGCGACAAATCAAAGCTAGAAATGGCACCCATGTGCATTTTTCACTCTTGTTTTGGCGAAAAAGCTAACTGTTGCGCTTCTGGCTGCTCTTTCAACCAGACAAAAAACTGAGGTCGCCTTCAGTCTTCGCAGCAGACCCAGAGGGCGCAGACAATTGCTGCGGCACTTTCATCTGTAACGCCAATATCATCAACAACGCAATTTCCAGAGCATCTTTCCTGATGGACACTGGATCCGCACTATCCGTATTGCCGCGAACTTTCAAACCACACGCAACTCGTGCTCAGCGAAATCTTACTGCTGCTAATGGATCAGTCGTCCATACGTATGGCACTATCCAGTTAAATTTTCGATTACAACACCTGAATCAAGCGTTTGTGTGGAATTTCACTATAGCCGACGTGATGCAGCCCATCCTTGGTGCCGATTTTTTTGCACATTTTGGTTTACTTGTGGATTGCAAAAACAGGACACTTGTTCCGAGTTGCACACCAAAATCTTTGTCCACTGCACCGAATGCACAACGAATCTGCTCACTTGTTATTGAACCAAGACAGTACATAACCCAGAACTTTCTGAACACGATTTCAGGGTCCATGGAACCCAACAACACCAGATGCATATCGAAGCATGTCGACGCGACAATGCCTTGCGCTCCAGTCCGTCAACGCAAACGCGAACTTTCGCAGGAACGCAGGACCTTAGCCGAGGAAGAGTTCCACCAACTCGAAGCCGCTGGAGTCATACGCCGATCTTGTTCTTCATGGGCCGCTCCTCTACAGATTGTGACTAAGAAAGATGGTTCCTTACGAATATGTGGAGATTATCGGGGTCTAAATCGAGTCACAATTCCAGACTCATACCCCATGCTACTCATTACTGATATATTTCAACGTTTCTCAGGTTGCTCAGTCTTCTCCTCGTTGGACCTTACCAAAGCATACCATCAAATCCCAGTCGACGATGATTCCATCATGAAGATAGCAATCATCACACCATTTGGCTTATTCGAATATCTACGAATGCCATTTTGCCTGAGAAACACCTCACAAACGTTCCAGAGGCGCATCGATATAGTGCTTCAAGGAATGTCTCATACAGCCGCTTACATAGACGACATAATCGTCGGGTCTCCAGACGTAGAAACGCACCAGAGACATCTCACGGAGACTCTTTCCCAACTCAACACGCATCATCTCAAGCTGAAGCTCGAAAAACTCAAGTTTTTTCAGCGGGAAGTTGAGTTTCTCGGACACATCATTTCCAATTACGGAATACGACCTCTAACAGAGCGTTTAAAAGCTATCAGTACTTTCCCGTAACCAGAAACAGTCACCGCATTGCGCAGGTTTTTTAGGATTGGTGAACTACTGTCGCAGGTTCATACCACACCTCTCAGAGATATTAGCCGTACTCACTGACATGTCATCAGGCTCGAAGAATCAGAGACTCACGTGGTCAAAGGAAGCAAAAACTGCATTTGACAAGATAAGAACGGACATTCTGCAAACAATATCTTTGCGTTATCCCGACAGTTCACTTCCATTAATATTGACGACAGACGCATCAAACATCGCTGTTGGAGCAGCTCTGTCACAGATACGAGATGGTAGGCCCGAGCCGCTGGAGTTTTTCTCTCACAAACTCTCAGGTACACAAACAAGGTACTCCACATTCGACAGTGAGTTGCTCGGCCTATTCTTATCCGTCAAACACTTTGAACATCTCCTCGTTGCCCAATCGACCACATTGCATACTGATCACAAGTCTTTGCTCCACATCTTCGAGATGAAGAATCCGTCACCACGACAACAAAGGCAGATCAGCTACCTGTCGCAATTCGACGTAAAACTGAATTATATTGCTGGAGCAGATAATGTCGTGGCGGACTGTTTTTGCGCATCGAAATTGGTTCATTGGAGTTCGAACCTTTATTCTCGAAGGACAGGTTAGAGGAAAATCTTCCATCAACAAAAGATCTAGCCGTTTTTCGCGAAAAGCCAACCGCACGCGGGCAGATATATTACGACACCTCCTTCGCAGGTTGTCCCTGGCCAATTATTGGAGAACGCCTACGTTCGGCAGCTTTCCAGACTGTTCACTCGATAGTACACCCCGGGGCGAAAACCACATACTAACTGTTGCGTCCAAAAGTCGTCTGACCGTACATGCGCAGAGACGTGAAGTTATGGTGCAAGTCGTGCTTCTAGTGCCAGGCCAACAAAATCACGAGACATACAAGGCCACCAATCCTCACCTTTCCGACGGGAAGCCGCTTCGAGATAATTCATATGGGCATCGTTGGTCCATTACCACTTTGCAGCGGTTACTCCTATCTCCTTACCATCATTGATAGGAACACGTGTTGGCCAGAAGCCTTTCCAATAAGAAGTATTTCCACCGAAACGATCGTTGACATCTTCATCAACAACTGGATCTCCAGATTCGGAGTGCCGAAACGAGTCATTACAGACCAGGGTCGGCAATTCGAATCCAACCTTTTCAACGCTTTGCTCAAAAGATTAGGTACCCAACGTCTCAGGACGACGGCATTCCACCCTCAGTCAAGTGGACTTGTCGAGCGATTTCACCGGACGCATAAAAATTCACTACGGACTATGACCATTCAAAAAGACTGGATAAAGCAACTACCATTCATCCTCCTCGGTTGGCGAAATATTCCCAGCAGTCTTCATGGGATATCTCCAGCTAATTAATCAGAAATAGTCATAGAATCATTTTATGAACATGGTGATACTCCGATCCCGTGGTGTTCATTTTGTAACTCTTTTATGGTACTAAAAATTCCTATATGGGATCGCCCAATTAAACATTTCAATCTTCTGTGCCAAGCCTCGACGATATTCTGTGTTTTTAGAATACCTTGATGAATTTAATCGATGGTATTTTTTAATTTAAGTCAAGTGGGTTAAAATTGCAAAAAACTTTTTGAGATTATTTGATTTGTTCAAGCGATATGTTATAGCAAAATACAACTACCCTGAAAATTTCAACTCCATAGCATCATGGAAAGTGGGTTAAAATTGCAAAATGAGGTTGCACACGGGACAAGATAACACGAAAGCAAGTATATAAAAAGAGAATGATGGTATTTATAAGCAACATGAAAAATTTTCGAGAATTTAAAATGTTTTTCGGATTTTCGTATTATCGAATTTTCTAATTTGAAATTTTTATTATCAATAAAACATTTATTTCCCTTTCTATTTCTTTCTTTACATGTTTTGGCTTTCGGTGTTTTGGCTTTTCGATATTTTGGCTGTCGATGTTTCGGGGTTGACCATATATATAAGAAGTGATTTAATAGGAAGGGAACATTGTACAAATTTCATTGTACATATTTCAATATTATTAGAATAATAATTATTATTTATTACGATCAAATATTTGAAATGAATAAAGACATTATAATAATGTCTTTATATAAAGGTTAGCTTTTTTGATTTAAAAATAATAAAACCAAATAAATTAACATAATAATTTAACCACCGGAAAAAAATAAAGTTCAAGATTCAAGGCGTATCATTCCATGGAAATACTTCTGATTACGAATACAATGTCAATTAAAAATTCTTAATTGTTATCATAATTGATTCAATTTCTACAATTAAAAATAGTGGTAGTGAAATAGCTAAAGAGATCCGATTCTCATTATTTCTTCACTTTGTCTTGGTTTGGAACATATCTCTTATCCATCTTATCTCGAACTTTTCATTATCGGATAAAGCTGAAATGTTGCAAATTTATTCATTCTCAATTAAATTTTAATAATTTATCCAAACATTCACAAACTAATGGATTAATTAATCAAAATGATTTAAAAACACCAAAATAATCGGAACACAATCGATAACCACTAACAGAACCTTAGTCAAAATTGTAATAAGTCGAGTTATGAAAATTATTCGTGTTAAATACAAATCAATCCAATGTTGGCGTTGTTTTTTAAAAATACTTTTTATATTTTATAAAGTTATTCATTATTTGAATTAATTAATTTAGACCTGCATCAAATAAGTAGTTGTATGGAGTATCTTGATAATTTGAGCTAAATTGATGTTAATTTAAAAAAAAGATAAAGTTAATATTGCTTGCGATATATAATTTTGATTGACTATCTACACGATATTCAATGTTTTGCATATTGTTTATTTATAAATTCTTCGTCGTTTACGTTGGATTCCCACAAGACAATACACCGAAATTGATAATTCATTGAAAATATTTGAAATTAAAGTTTAAAATGAGAATTTTATTATTGAAATATCATTATAAATAATGAAAATTTATTAAAATGAAAAAAATTAAGAAAAATGAAAAAGTTTAGTTTTAGATTTTTTAAATGAAAATTTGATAATAATAAATTGGCAAAGTTTAATAAAGATTTTTAAGAAATAATAAAATAAAGTTGTAAAATTAATTTTGAAAATTCCGAAATTAAAGAAATAACAAATTAGGTATTTGTATTTATACTTCATTATCTTAATGTATAAATGATTTGGGAAAAGTAAAATTGTTCCTCAAAATTTGTTCGAAAAGTATGGTATTGTGTTATATTAATAAAATTTTGGTGTAATGACTTCAAATTTTGAAATCGAACCTAACAGAAACCAACCGAAAATGCTGTAAATAATTGTTTTACTGGTTTTGGTTAACAAAAAATAATTAAAAGACATTTATCTGCGACTTAGAGTGGATAATTATTATGAGGATTTAGTTAAGATTTTCAAATTAGCCAGATAATTAATTTAATGGTTAGAATTTAAAAAATATTAAATAATTGTAAAAAACCGAAAATTATTTAACATTTAATATTGTTTGAAAAAATAATTACAATGTATAAAATATATAATAAAATCAAAAAAATATTTAATTTTGTGTAAAAATTGATCAAAAATTAAAAAAACTACAATAGTATGCATATATATATATATATATATATATATATATAAGATTGATTATTGTTTAAAAACGTTAATCAAATTTTAAAATTTTTTATAAAATAAAATAATATATTTGTGTTTAAATTTTAATTAAAGTTTAATTTGAGTTAATTGTGTTTAAAAATTGATTGAAGTAAAAAAGATTATATAAAATCAAAAAAATCTATTTAAGATTTAATGTTACGACAATTAACAAATTTGAAAAAATTAAAATTTTAATAACGGTATAGATTACGATAAATTAAAATCAGGATAAAATTTATAATAATAATTTAAATGAAATTAATAAGGGACTTGGTGAAATGAAAAATTTAATGAACGAAAACTTTTTTGGAAATTCATGTTCTACATACTAATAAATTTTTGTGTAAAATATTAACTCGGATTCTGAAATGTCAAATGACGACAATAGGATAAATGATACGAACAATTAATATTATTTTTATACCTAATTTACGTAAAAGTTAAAATATCACAAATCTAATTATTGAATATTTTGCAATCATAACACATTATAAAATATTTTTTAATATTTAAAAGATATGCTTAATAATACAACTTATCTAATTCTACATAAAAATGCAATATATTTCCGTATTATTAGAATAATAATAATTATTTATTACGATCAATTATTCGAAATCAATAAATACATTTTGCATTTTTGAAGCATAACACTTCATATTCCGTTACTTTCACACAGGGCCAATCACTGGGACCACTTGAACAAAATAACACGGGAACCGATGCACAATTAGCACCCTCGACTAGTGAACCGACAGAATAAATTGTTTTCTTTCCCCCGTCAGCAATATCGTAAACTAAAGGCGCTTTAACGACATACATAACATCATTTGCATCCGTTATACCCCCAAGAACGGCGTTTTTTCTTGTCGGTAATTCCCCATCTTTACATTTTGTCCATTGGTAACTAATTTTTCGATTTATTTAATCTTATTAAGATCAAAACTAAATCACCTCACACCAAATTCATGAATACCAGTGTACGCTAAAACCTCAAATCCCCCATAGGTCAAAATACAAGACGTATCGTTCCATGGAACAACTGCTAACGACGGCGTAGCTGATCCGATTTTCGTTCCATCAGCTCTTGTAAGACGGATCACACAGACTTTATCGTCCGCACTTATCGCATTTTCAGGAATCGTTCCCAAATCTGCCGGTATCCAAGAAAGATTCACTTGAATTCCATTGTAAACATGAGACATGTTCTGTGTGTTTGAGATAAGTGGAGATTACATTTAACTATTAGTAAATTGTCTGAATTAATTATTATTTAAATTATTGATTAATTATTTTCCTATAGGAAATATAATTACAATAATGAAAATTTGATTATTTATGGTCATAATTTTATTTTTATAATTTATTTCAATTATAATTTTTCATCAGTATTTGTAAGTTATAAAGATAAATTTCAAGAAAATTAACACATTGAATGCTGAGTACGAGATATCTCATACTTCAATATTCATTAGTTAGACGCTAAGTACGAGATATCTCGTACTTTGGCTTACATTACTAAGACGCTAAGTACGAGATATCTCGTACTCAGCATTCAATGTGTTAAATGCTAAAAAGGCAACAATTTCTGGTGGCTTGGCATCGCCTGTTATGTTTGCTTTTATTCCAGAATCTCCAGTAAAATCAAATATCGTAGGAATAAATTCATTATCTATATCTCTCCAACCGTCATTATCGTCAATTGAATCATCTTCAGATGTTTCATCATCTTCATCATCCTCTTCCACGGCATCTTCTGAACCTGAACTAAAATCTAGGTCATCATCATCTGAAGATTCGTAGTCCGCAACAGTAGTCAGTACATCTTGTAACGCTTCAGCCACTGTCTTTCTTAGTTTGTTTGGTTCAGCCATAACACCAGAAAATGTTTGGTGGTAAATAATTTAACGTTATATAATTTATATTCCGTTTTATTTATGATTTTATTGTTGTATTTTATATTTATGTTAAAATA